>JAQJVL010002036.1:0-127217 GCA_035578905.1 Stictocephala bisonia
GAAATTTATTAATTTTTCGATTACACAATTTCGATTGTAGAAAAATATCCAAGTCTCTCCTGTATTTATCCAATATTATGAGGTAATGTGTCACGAACGAAATAACAATGTATATTCATACACATAACGTATAAATAATCCCTTGTACTCACACAAATTTGGAAAAAGAAAAAAAAACACTTAAATTTTACAACTTCTAATGAAGACTCTACAAAAGAGGAAAACCGTTTTAAAATATGTTAAAAACTATCCTAAAGACTGATTTTATTGCATAACGATTCATCATTTGTATTTTGCTCGATTCTTAGAATGTGTGTTTCTCTATAAAATTTAAATCGCATTGGACTTTTTTGAAAATAAGGACAAATTAAACTCTAAAAGGTGATACTACTCATAGTCCACCAATACGCGCACAAATATATTGTCTACTATTGTCTGTTGATACTAAGCATGGGTTGTCCATGGAAGCCCATTCAAAGATTATTAGTTTACGGTGATTTTCTTTTTTGGAAAAGTTTTGCATCTTTTCCGTTAATTCACTACCATAACCATAACTTAGACTAAACTAACATAACCAACACAAATCCAAACTAACATAACTAAACCTAACTCAACCTAACCAAACCTAATGGCTTATTAAAGGATTTTTCTGATTAAGTTTTACCGGCACACATGGCCACAATTGAGTTCGTTGTTGTTGTAACTACCTATCACATTGCCACATTATTTTAAATAACTAAAAATAAAAGAACCATCCAGCTTTTTAAACTTATTTAATTTAAGCTCTAACACTATGTATTATGCAGTTTAGATAGCTTGACATGTTTGATAGATAGCAGGTCATGTTTGACAACAACAACAAGATTGTGGACAATTGGATAACAAAGAGTGTTGGATTTATCTAATTGACAGGGCTTGTTTTTCCTATCCATAGAGAATTCTTCGTGTTCCAATTCCTCCACCTACATATCATAATTTAGATGTTGTACGTAAAAAGAAAAAACTTCGTTTTCAAAATATAAATAAGTGAAGATTGAAATGTTGGTCTAAAAAGCCAAAAATTGGAAATTCAATACATTCAGCAAGTGGATACATCGTATTGAATTTTTAGCAATGATTTAACTAGACACCCAACTATTTCAAAAAATTTCAATTTAAACAAACAATTTATTTAAACGTGTAAGTTATGATCAATTATATACTGTAAAGTTTATGAAATGAACTTTTGAATAACTTTTTGAAAAAGTTATGAAATTTTGATAGTAAAAACATCTTTGGATATTTTATTGTTGAAATGAAGAAGTGTAACTTTTAAACATCTTACGACATATGTATGATATTGTTTGCCAACATTTAAGTGATAGTGTTTGATAATAATAATAATAGTTGATAAACGTAATAAACATGTTCACCACATTATTAAAATGTCAGTAACTCACAAAAGAAGACTAAAACAAGTCAATGACGAAGCTGTTTTTTAATTAATTGGTATATAAAAACGAAAATAATGCAAGTAATGACATATGTATGAAGCTTTAGTAAACATTGTAACTGTAAGCATATCAGATGTCTCTGTGTCGTCTTGTAAAGTTTAAATTGACAAAGTTCAGATACAATAAGTCGTGTTCTCGTTGATTTTTAGACTTATTACGGTTACACTTTCTCTCCTAACATACACCTCGTATAACCTTTCTAGCTCAAATTTTTAATATATAAATCATATTTAAAATAAAAAAAAAATATATATATATATATATATATTTATGTTCAACAAACAATTCTTTAAAACATATTTGGTTCTTATTATTAGGGTTCATTCTTATGTTCTATATACACAATTATAAATGTATAAGTATTATAAACCTTTTAAATATTGGTTTATTAAAATATATATTGGAAGTTGTAAAGTATATTATTATAAAAACAAGAAGTATAATATAATCATCAATATAAAATCATAATGCCAATAATATAAGTAGGGATCGACTATCCTGGAGCTTGAGTTCACAGGTTCGATGTTATTGTGTGTGGTGTTTGAATATATGCAAGTCCCTTCTGTGTTGATGCAATATTGTGAGGTAATGGGCCACATAAGACATAACAATTTTGATTCTCACACCTAACGTATACATTATCCCTTGTACCTATACCAATTTGATAAAAAAATTAAATAAATTAAAAAAGCTAGAACCTCTAACAAAAATAATACCGTATAGTAAATACACAAAAGAGTAGACCATTTAAAAATATATTAATAATTATAATAAACACTGATTTTATTTCATCGTTTGTGCTATTTACCATCCTTACGGAATCTGTTTCTCTCTAGCATTACATAACACTGGAACAATTAGCATTTGTTTGCTCATACTTTGGTGTTTTAGATCAAATTTTTTTTGACAACCTAAATGGCCGTTTTATTAGAATGCTAAATGCATCCCACCCAGCCACTAAAGCCCTTATTTCTCCAAGTGGCCCTCAAGACTCTTTTGTATAGTTAAGTGTTAAACTGCTCGGTGTAATGGTCAGAGGGTGATAAAAATATTAAAAATAAGAAACAGATTTTAGATAGTTGAGACAAAGTGAACACTGAAAGGTCATACAACACAACCGTCCAAACATACGGGCTCAATGGTATTGCTTACTGATGGACCTCACTTTTAATAATCATTGATAACTGAAGCGAAACATGACCATATAAATAAAATAATTTTAAAACTGGTATTTCGGAATATATCATGTTTTAGTAATACATTTTCTGCTCATAACGCGTGGTCCTCGGGAGCCCGTCCACAGATTATTTTTACTAATACAGTTATTTTATTTTAACCATTAGTTATATATAATTAGTTATTATTGCTTCCCACGAATATAGCAGTAAAGCATCACAAAGAAAATGTTTGGAACAGCCAGTTAAAAATGTTTAAAAGAATACATTAATAGCATCAGACGCTTTATAAATTCAGTATATCCCTCAAATGTTTGGTATTGATGAAATTATCCATAGAATAGCAAGCCTATTAAGTATCATACTTTCAGCAAACATTCGTAAATATAACGATGCTTTTCTTGATTTTTTTTATTTCTTGTAAAGGATTGAGAAAAAACTTAACAACCAAATTCAGTTGGGTATTTTACTTAAAACAGTAT
Source organism: Stictocephala bisonia (assembly GCA_035578905.1). Classification (NCBI taxonomy): domain Eukaryota; kingdom Metazoa; phylum Arthropoda; class Insecta; order Hemiptera; family Membracidae; genus Stictocephala; species Stictocephala bisonia. The sequence goes on from JAQJVL010002036.1 coordinate 3,151, forward strand.
TAAAGTTCTTAATTTAAGTAATTTTTGTTTATTATATTTTTAAATAATGATAAATAGGATATTTTCCGTTAATTCACTACCACTTGAAAAAACTCTATTGCTTTAAAAACTGTTCCCCAATCATTTTTACGTTCATTGTGGTATTCCTTATCCGTTAGAAATCCGGTATTGTTAGCCTTATCTTATCGCTTTTCAATAACTTACACACGGAGAGCGCATTCGGCTGTAAGTCAATCATTGACTTTACCAGTTTGTGATGAACTTTAGTAGTGACCTAATCTAACCTAACCATAATTGCGATAAAAATCAGTGTTAGTGAAGGAAGGTAAAAAATAGTGGTTGGGAAATAATGGGAAATGTCCGAAAAATTTAAGACAGTCAGATATATAATGTTACAACAAAATAAATTTATAAGCTAGAAATTAGTGATTTTATCCACAGTACTTAAAAAATCTAAATCACAAATAACATATATACCTGTACAAAATTCGTTAAAAGTTTAATTTTGTATGTTTGCAAATAATTCGAAAAAGAATTTGTTAACTAAAAAAAATATATATATATAAAAAAAATTACGTTACTAGCAATAATTCGTATATCCTACGACTAACCATTTTATATCAGGTAAATTATGCTACGTAGATGGCAAGTCAACAGGAGGCTGACCTTGAGCATAGGGGGGGGGGGAGGAGGATGACCTAGCTGGACAAGCCCGTAAAACCAAAAGTGACCTATTTATGCCAATTTATTTAGGGCTTGTCGTAACGGTTACTAAAGCTTACCATTCTAGGGTATTAGTAGAGTTTTTTGTGGAGATTCGTATTTTTTAACTAAGGGCTTTAAAAAATGTTTTGTCTGCAAGACTAATATAATATATAGTGTGGGTTGATTAACTCTGTGAAACATATGTTTCTATTCATAATCATAATAAGGTTGCTCCTATTATTTTAAGTACATATTTGCTGTGGATTGGTGTAAAGTGTCGTCCTTAGAATAATGATGGACGTTCACTCATAGTGATTGGGTCTAATATAAGACATAGTTTTTTGTAATTTACACTATTATACAGTAAAATGTTGTGTAGCAAATCAGAAGTTTAGTTTCAATACTGGTTATCTATAGTGATCGATAGTAAATAAATTAATGATCAAAATACATATTAATTTTATTATTATTATTTTTGTACCCTATATATTATTCCCGTTATATTAAAAAATCCTTAATCAGGATGTTTTATGCAAATATTGTGTTTAGGAAACGTAATGTAGTAATCCCAATTGTAATTTACAACATAAAAAGATGATATAAAACAGTACATTCCTGCAGGATTATAATGATTAAAATTGAAAACCAATGGTAATACATTTAGAGCAGCATGTGGCTGAATAAACCTTGGATTATTTTTACTACTCAATGATGAACAGTTTTGGTAGAATTATAATCGCTAAACCATTACTTTTAAATTAAACCATATATCTCCTTTAAACTATTAAGAACGTTACATAAATAAAATAATTAATGTTTAAGCTTTTAAGTACAATATCGAATATGTTACAAATGAAGAATAGAAGTACTTAGGAATTTGAATTTTGAATTTTAAATAAAACATAAATACTATTCAATTACAAATCATGCTCTCACAAGTGTTTTTCGTACCACATATCACTATAATACTAACTATGTTGAAGCTAAAGAAGCATCTTTCAAATTCTTGAAACATTATTTTTTATATTTAAAACATTTCTCAATCATCATATCTATTATTTTTTTTTATTTTGTTGAGTCATCTAAGCAATTAAAAAAATATAGGGTGTATATTTTCTTCAGGTTCAATTCAGATCTTCTTTTCCAAATTTTCCCAAATCATAACTAACTAAACTCAAGTACCACAATACAAAACTCTATTTAGGTTTCTTAATCATTGGATACTGACTTCCTATTGATAACACTTTAATCATCAATGAAATTATTTTTTTTCTCATGATTTAAATTAATTTTGAATTTGATGTTATATTATAATATAAGGGTAACAAATTCAATATCTTAATTTTTCAATATTGTCATCACAGAATATAGAAATAGTTTTTTAATTAGCATAATACGTGTTGGTACATATACAGTACAAGTAAACGTCACACAACACAAATTTATTACAATATAAGCACAAAATGCCCAATATACTATAATACAAGCACAAAATGCACAAATATTATGGTGATCGATTTCGGTGAACCACGCTCACCTTCCTCAGACCAGAGGGATTCACAAAAGAATGGAAAACGGTGTTCAACAACTCAATTTATAGGCCTATGATCACGTGACCTCATTGGCTGGAATCGTCAAAATGGCGGCTGCTGTGATATTATTGGTTAATTCCTATTGTCTGTTACTTCTCTTCTTTTATTCACTGAAAATACATTATTAAAAACTATTTCGGAATCAAAATTAACCTGTTCATTCATTAATTTATCACGATCCTTACATTTTTCTTTAAAAATAAATAACTCTTCCCAAGCATTCATGTTACGACCCTTCTTACAAAATTTTAGAATATCTACATTTTCATTTATTTTATTCAAACTGTGGGTACAATTCAGAAGGTGTTTAGCTACATTAGATCTTTCAGGTTTATTATTTTTAAAAGCAGAGACATGGATATAAAAACCATGTCTCTGCTTTTATATCCATACAATTCAGAAGGTGTTTAGCTACATTAGATCTTTCAGGTTTATTATTTTTAAAAGCAGAGACATGGATATAAAAACCATGTCTCTGCTTTTAAAAATAATAAACCTGAAATATCTAATGTAGCTAAACACCTTCTGAATTGTACCATTACCATGGATATAAAAACCATGTATGTAACATTCTATTGGTTTCAGTGATACCGCTGAGGATGCCACCTCGCAGAATGGGCGAAACGTCTGATTATCTTGTAAATAATGTAAATAGCAACTTGACGAAGTTTTCACTGGAAGATAAATATATATTATTACTATTACACCGGCCGCTTAAGCCAAAGTTCTAAGATTAACTATTCTAAAATTTAAAATTATCTTTGTTAGGATTAAATAAATTTCATAGCATCTTAAATTTGACTAGAAATGTATGTCAATAGTTTTTAATAACCTTGGTTATACATAATATTACTATTGATAAATAATACAAACCTGTAATAGGAATTTTTTTGTCATCAGGACCAGAGAATGATGTTTCTATGAATTATATAATTTAACTTAATAACAATTTTACCTAAATTAAAGGCTTTACTAACAATAACTTCCTTATGATGTCATAGAATCGTTAACTATTCTGTCTGTCACTTCATGTATACAAGTTATTTACATCAGAAGGAAAATTTATTACTTAAATGTACACAGTTTTTGCAATAATAATTATGAATGCTGCAAACATTATGTGTTCCTTTTATGCAACTGAAAAGTAAAATAATTGGTTGTAGTAGAAGGAACTTAAAATACCAATATTTTTTCCTATTTTCAATTTATTCCTTTGTAAATTGTAATATAACTGGCACAGTATGGAACACAAAGTAAACACAACATTCTGTTTCAATTTAATTTATAAATAACAACTTCATATGTTTTATTACTTTTATTTTTGTTTTACACAGAAAAAAATTGCACTTTGAAAAAAGTTACTACTCACTAAAAAATAATATAACATTTGACCACTCTCTGTAATACAAACTGAATTTCTATGAAAAGTTCTATATTTAAACTCTTCATACGTCATATGCAGGCACAGTTTAATCTCAATGGGTAATTTTAAAATAAATAGTAAAAACAGCGTGCTGTTTTCAGTAGAAAATGCAATATCATACATTTCTTCCATTAAAAAATGTTAATGAAAAAATAATTTTATTTAAGTAACACAAAGGGTGGTTTCAATCAAGTTTTAGTTGTTATTTAAATATTTATTAGTTAAATCTTGATTTGTATTAATTGTAATTTTTAAGATATGGCAATTATGTAAATACACTAAACACTTTTGGGGATATTGGAATGTTACTCAATTATTTTGAATAATGCAGAGTTTGAAAATGTTAAACAATTTTAGTAAATATTTGACAGTAGTTAATTTATAAAAGTTCATAGACACGTAAATATCCAATGTTCGATTTAATAGTAAATGTTATGACTACAACTTACACAAGCTCTTAAACATACATAGCGAAATACTACAAATATTAAGTTTAAATTAATCATCAACTCAATTTACCTAATAAGTGGAAGATTATAAGAGGCTTATTGAGAACAGTTGTTAACTTGAGGCATAATAGATAAGATAGAATACATGGCGTTAATTATTAACTGAAAAGCTTACGTACTTTAAAAGTCTTATATAATTTTACCATGAAAGGATATAATTATTATTTAGTTATGATAGTTTTACTATTATTATCATCTGTATTTTGTTTGGGTGTAGCATTTACTGGTTGTCCTGTGGGTGGAGAAATTCCTCTGCTGAGTCTGTAGATTTATTTAACACAAATTGGTATATAATGTTAATGAAGAAATATGTGTAACGTATAAAATTGGTAGCATGTTGATGAATTATGGGTTTATTATCACATTGTTGTACCAAAGTAACGTATGTTATTATTATGTTATACATGTATTATGTTATACAACCAATCACCGAATAACTTATTTCCATACACCAAATAGTCCTTGGAAAAGGCATGACCAAAATAAAGTGTGATGCTGCAATCCAATGTACTAATTTACTTAACAGTGCTAAAAATATATTTGCTCTTGAAATTATGTTAGATTTAAGCCAATATTTATATATACACCTCCATTTAACAAAATGTACTTTGCTAGCGTCCGTTTAGTTTTTCATCAAATTTTAAGGCATTTCTTTAAGACCCTAATTTATAAACTTCAATAACATTTATGAAGCCTATTATAATTTTAGGCTTCCTAATGTTTGAGATATATGTTCAAAAGTGTCTCTGTTTTTGTTTCAATGAGACTAAATGACAGTACTTACTAAGCTATAGTTAAAATTATGACACTTAACTAAGTAAAATTATATGACATTTAGGTAATTTTTGATTGATATGTATGATTCGTAGCAAAGAGTTCCAAAAACTAATGGGGAAAATGTATAAAAAATAAAATGCAAAAATAAGGTTAGTTTCTAATGTTGCGAAACATAAACTTGGTGTAGCTTAAGTCAAGAAAATTTTAAATAACAACTATATATATTTCACTTAGTATTTTGTTGCGTTTAGGAGGTTTTTCTTAATAGTTTAGTATCTTGATGATGCGTGTAGATGCTTACAGTGTTACAGTTTAAATTGGAAGGTTTTGTTCCAAGTTGTGATGGTTAAAAGTAATTTAATATTGAGATATATTTTCATCTTAAGGCCAGCAAGTCATCTTTACAGTTCTAGATTTTCGATAATTACTGGCCGAACTTCATTTAAATTATTATGATTATTTGGTTGGCGATAGTGGTGTAAACAATAATGTTGACTTCAATACTAAAATATTTAAGTAGCTTTTGATGTAAAAAAGATTTGTTGTTTTTTGAAACCAAAATTGTATAAAAAAGACTGCTGATTTATTGCTACTTTAGTTTTCTCCGACAAGTCCTAACCTTTTCAAATATACTTTTCAGACTAATACATCTCAATTGATACTATTTCCAACGTGTCAATAATTCAGTAGACTTAATTTCCATACACATAGCTTAATACTAAGCCTCATATAATTTTGGGTTTCATTTTATCTGTTTCTTAATCTATTTCGAAGACGATATTAATAAATTTGTTACTCTCTATTGTAAATGGTTGGCTTTACATAGAGTTATCATAAATTCTAAATAATGTAATCTTACACCACTACAAGTGAATTGGTATCAAATAAATAAAGAAGACATTTTGGAGGCTACGGATTTTCTTAGAAAAATGTTGTACAATACTAAGTACCTTTAAATATTCTAAATGAAACATTAAACTAATGTAAATAGGATTGATTGGATTTTTCAATAAGGTAAACTGAAAAATGCGTATTTATACCATTAAGTAATGGCTTGATTAAGAGTATTTTTGTTAGCCTTTAATGAAATGCGATAAACAAGCTTAGTTTTACAAAAATTACTCACAAAAAGCTTCAAACCGTAACCTTGAACCTTGAATGCTTAAAACTAGTGAAAATGTTTTATGTCACAAAGTTAAGTGCAAGATGCCTTTAATAAAAGAAAACTGCAAAACATTACAGAGACCTCTAATTAAAACTTCCTATTTCCATTAACTACAAACTCCTACTTCCTCTAATTAAAAGTCCAACTCTAGAGACTTTTGTAGTGATAGTAACTCAGCTACCATCTGATAACACTGTAATGGAATGGTTGAATGAACCAAAGCACGACAGCCCAGTAGGGAGGTAACTTTGGTTCGTGACACACACTTTTGGCTGTTATATTCATTTTTTGGAATACATTATAATTACTATTCTAAAAATGGTCATCGTCAGTCTGTGTAAATTTTTAAAGTTTATAAATTTGGCATTAAAAAGATTTAAAAATGACTTAAAATAAAAACAGGAAACTACAGTAAACGAGTACATTTAAAGTGAAAATAACATTTTGTAAACATAAACAGATGTAATTATTTTACAACATTGTAACTTTAGTTATTCTATTAGTAAATTTGTTCTTAATATGTTAAAAATGAAATCATGAACTTTACATTTTGAAGTAAACGAAATGTAAAACGAAATCAGCCTGTTTTTGTATTTCTACATTTTCTCTTGACAATTTTCAATTGCAACTTAAATGACACTGAAATATCACAAAACAAATTGCAAAAGCATCTTAGGAAGTTTTTGGTTTAATATAATTAACTATATTTGTCTGTCATAAGAACCTTGAATAAGTTTAAATAACAAACCAACCATTATACTGGTTCTCGGATAATGCAACCCTTATTCTCTGCGTTTAATTTGATAGTTATAAAATAACATCTATGTTACCAATTCACCAGTAGTAAATTCAAACACTGCAATAACTCTTTTAAAGATAACAAAGTACTTAAAGTTGTTTAGTTTGAATAATTCTTTGAGAAATAAATAAAAGACGTAAAGTTGTTGAAAGTCAACATTCGAATTGCCATTTTCAATTAAAAAAGTTCATCTATTCGTTTGAATTAATAACGACTTGCTACTGGGTTTAAAAATCACTTTTTAAAAAGAATCTATTCTTTATGTGAATTTATTCTTAAAAGGGATAAACTTAAGTTATGACATGGCATATTAAATAAGAAACATTATTTAATAATTATTTGTAATGGTATACTTACAGTTATATTTATTTCTGTCAAAATGTTTTCCACAAAAGATCACTTGGGTGCTTCAATCATATTTCTCCATTGCCAATATTAGTTCTGGTGTTGAAGGTTGCCCATTCAGGTATCATTTCTTTAAGTGGTTCAGACCCTTTTGGGAAAAAGTAGGTCAATATTGGACCTCCTTTTTCATTACTGATACTTCAATAAACCTGCTCTCCTGTGTCGTCTATTTAAATTTGTAACATATTATTATGAATAGTTTCTTAAGTAGCATTTAACGTGTTGGTAGGAATACAAACAAGCGAAAGTTACAAAATTATCAGTAGTTGATCTTATAATACAAATATATAATATATTAGTACAAAATGTGCAAAATACTATGGTTATCTATTTCGGTACACCATGTTTACCTTCCTCAAGATAAAGGGATTCACAAAGGAATTACTTATTTATTCAGGAATATAAACCAGGTTTTTATAAACGAATTACTATAATTACTTATAATATAGTGAACTTTTTATTTTTTTTTTGTAAAATACCCTTTTTAGTATTTTAACTCATGTATTTTTTTGTGTAGGATAGGTTATCTATGTAATATTTAGGTATTTACGGTGAATTACAATTCCTTCTAGTTCTTTTAATGTATGGTATATTACATTTCACTCTGTATAATAACGCACTAGCAGTAGACTACAATTATATACGAGTAAAACGGTTTAGCTATACTCGTACAAAGTAATATATTAAGTAAGACATAAAATACCTAATAGTAAATCTCATACCATCTTAAGTCAAAGATAAATCCATCAAAATAATGGATCTGATAGTGCACACAGTTTTACATTATTCATTATTATTTCCAACCTAACGTTAACAACGAGTTTTGTTTGGCATTCTATTATTAGTATGCTGTGTGAGAGACAAACCAAAGATCTACCGAAGCAAATTGGTGGTTCAGATGTGGAGTAAACACTCGTTCCACAACAAGAAACTTAACTAATTACAGTTTCAAAGAAGTACGATTCCATGTTGTTCATGATTGTGTACAGAAGACAGCTTTGTTCGTGGTAGTTACGGCAGTCATGTAAATTGTACAAGGTTGTAACTGAAACATTTGACATTTTAACATAGCCGTTTAAAAGCTTTAATTTAGTTTTCAAACAGGTACTATAATGCCAGTGAATATTGTTTAATGTTATTGATGTGCTTGCACCATTTTTACAACATTTATGCTCCAATTACATTAAGTTTTACATGAAACAAATTTAGTTAGTATTTTGAAATATGTTGTGGTCATTAAACGAACTATAAAAGAACTACAAGAATAATTTAGCCTGTTTTGTACAGTAAAATATTTGAATTGAATGCAAAGTGATTACGTAAAATCATAATTTTTTTGTAATTAAGTAAATGATTTGTTTATATTAGATTAGTATTAATTTCAAGTAGAAGAACAAAGTTATTTGTAGCTACTTAAATTAAGTTTTTCAGTGCACAACACATAAGAAATGGTTACATAAGAAATTTAGTACGTCGATGTTAAAAATGTAAAGTAAGACAACTCTAATAACATAATTCAATGTATATATTTGTACATTTTTATGCCATTATTAAGTTTCTTTACTTGTATAAACTTAAAGTAATGATTTGTACATTTCAGATGGAGTTGATATTGGTATTCCTCGTTTTTAATACATTTTTACAAAATCACCAATAAAAAATACTTTTTTCGAGGCCTTTCGCCAGCAAAGCTGGCATCATCAGGCAACACAAATTTATCCAGCAGGCCTGGCGAAAGGCCTCGAAAAAAGGATTTTTATTGGTGATTTTGTAAAAATGTATTAAGGTAATGATGTTTTCACAATTAGTAATACACATTTAAAAATTTAGATATGATTTGACTATGATGTATAAACAGTAATCAGAATATAAATTACAATACGCAGAAAATAAATAAAAAGTTTAGGAAACCATTTTTTTATTTTACTACTACGATTGCAGTAACCTTGACCGGTGGGTTCCCACATTAGCGCAAGATAACAGAGTCAAGCAGCATCGAGCGTGGCTGTTCCTTGGATGGGTGACCGCCTGAGCGATCCCGTCCTTGCACGCAGTCCGCCTGCCCGGTCACTGGTGGTTGTAAGAAAGTCACCGTTAAGCCATTGGTCACCAGGTTAAGTGTTAGAGAGAGTTTCTCAACCCTAACATCACCTGGTTAAATAAGACGATTTACCTTTATTTTCTTAACTATTACGATTGGCATTTTCCCTAACCCAATCATACAACGGCATGTTTGCAAAGGCTACATTATCGCATTGTTGCAAGCCTGACCTTCGTTATCGCATTGTTGTAAGTCTGGAGTTCGTTCTCGCGTTATTGCAAGTCTGGCGTTCGTTATCGCATTGTTGCAAGATCAGTGGTTAAGGTTCCAGAAGTAAAGTAAAGTCCAAGGTTTGAATTTCCAACTTGGTAGATGACTGTTTTTCACTTGTTGAGTAGTGGCACATGGGCCATTTAAACTGGTGAGTTATGTTTATGAAATACAAACATTAACTTACTGTTAATATGTTTCTAATCATGTATGCTCTACTAAAACATTATATATAGGTACTAATATTTATATTAGTATCTTCATACGTTTATGACCAAAAGTATCTACTTTTATATTACTATACATATTTATAATAACTACAATTAGGTACTGTTAAAATGATTAGGTACTTGGTCCCGGACAAATTAAAAAGTCAAATTTATTTAAAAGTCTGATATTTGTTTTATTTATATATGTAAAGCGTACATTTACACATATAATCTTTATTTCATATTAAAAATCATTGACCTAAACCGTGAAATATTATTGTATAGAAAATATACTTTGAGAAATAATCTTACTTCTTATAAATAATAATTGGTACACATGTGTGACATTCTATGTCATTATAATATTTTCAAAATTTGAAATTGTATGTACTTAAAAATATTTTAATGGATACAAAATTCGTTCCATGAAATTATAATAAATTAATTATTATAATACAGCAATGCAATGCTGTAAGACTTTTGAAGCTTTTAGTTTATTTATTAAATAAATTAATTGTATTTAATTTTTTAGAGTGGCTAATAAATAACCTCTGGCAATTTTAAGTACAATTAAGCCTGACGAATTCCGACTTGCACATTATATTTAGCACATATAGAGTTTCAGCAGAGGAGGGGAAATATTCCACTACTCTCACTACTCTATCACTATGCTAGTGGGTATGAGTCACTTCCACCTTAAATCTACAGTCTGTGTTCGAATTCCAGAACAATATTTAGTTGTAGAAAATAACTGTGCAAGTTTATTTTATTGTTATTTATTGTGTTATTGTTTTAATACATTTTTATTTTAATAGTAAATAGTAAATATATGTAATATTTCAAGGCATGATTTGTTAGTGATGTTAATTTATAAAACCAACCAATGGTCACTGCTGCTGATGACATAATGAGTGGAGCTTGCTACTGTGCTACCATCATGCGGTTAACCAATCTGAATAGTGTCCATAATAACTATTAGGAATGACGCAGAAAGGAAATATTACCTTTCTCTCTCACCTCCACCACTCTCTCACACACGAATACAATATACGTGGGCCATCAGTATTACAAACATATTTGAACGATCAGTATTGTTTATGATATTTAATCCACTGGATAACAATCCTGTTGACGTAATTGTTGATAAACTATATACATATAAACGCGAGTCAAGAATATAAAATTATAACGAAAATTATGTTGACTTGTTTGCGTAGATGTGTTGGCAACACATTGTTAGCACACGGTGTATCGAACTGCCCTTTTGTCAGCTGTTCCAATTAACTTTATTGTTGTGACAACTAGTTACATCCCCGATATGACGTATTTGTTGAAACAAAACTATATTTTAGCAATTTTAACTAGGTATATATCAGACTTTTCAATACATTTTGTAATATTTATGGAAAAATATAAATTTATTACAAAATGGGAAAATAGACCTAAAAATTACTAACGCTATATGAAAAATTATGAATTCTTATTAGTTATGCCTTCTATTATCGTTATATTGATTTTATACAATTCAAGTAAACGTCACACTAATTAGTTTATAGATATATAATTATAACATGTGCAAATATGGTGATCGATTTTCGACAAACGCTTACCTTCCTCAAACCAAAGAAAGTTAACCTTTGAATCTTTCTGGTCTGAAAAAGGTAAACGTGATTTACCAGAAACGATGGCCACACTATTTTTATTTGCTCATTTTGTTTTTTATATTGCTTTAGTTTATTGTTTTTTTAATGTTCAGTTATCTTGTATTCCTATCAACATTTATTATCCTAACTAAGAAACTTGACTTTTATATGTTCCTTCCTTTAATTTAACTTTAATATAATACTTCATTTCATGGGTTTTAGTCAAACCCCTTTAAAATTTTGTTTTCATTACAATTTATCTTGATTCTAAAAGTAGGTAAGTATGTAATAAAATAATACTGGATTTCTTATTCCGCCATTGATAAATGAATTGTGCAACTTCAAATAAACAATGTCAGTTATTGTACTCCAAAAACGTAAAATGTGTCTGTGATTGCCTCCACCAAAGAGGAACGATAAGTTTTAATAAAATAATGAAAAATATATTAAAGATTTTAAAATCAATTTCGTTCTTTAATTCTATATTTATTATTTTGTACAACAAATAGTCTACAAGTTGTATTTTTTATTTATTCCTTTAGATTAATGGCTGTTTGAGGAAATATCTTATAGATAAATACATTTTCTATGACATTTACATTATAAAATAACATTAATATAGAAAAAACATTTGTAACACAAAAATAGAACATATATTTATGATATTATATTTCCAATTATGTATGATACAGAACATGTAATACATAGTGAATTGAACCTAAGACGCACGGTTCAACCAATGAATGATCCTCCAATCAACCTCTAACGTTAACGTACCTTTATTATTTATTATTTAATATTATTACTATTAGTTTTAATATTATTTACTAATTGACTACTTGAAATATCAATAATTGTTTTTAGTTTAAGAGTTATTAATCTATTTTTCTTCCTTCAAATTATTAAACATTTAGTTAAAAGTCCTTTCTAAATCGTTAGAGTTAGAAAAGAAAATACATTTACAACCTAAAATAATGTTATTTTCTTACGTAGATGTGTTGGCTACAGTAATAAATCTGTATTTGTAATTTACATACTGTATATTGTTTGTTTATCTTGTAAAATCCCAGGATGTGTCCTGTTTAGGAATTGAATGATGATCTAGTACTGTCTTGTTTCGATGAAATTTTAAACTACTTTATGTTAAACTATTATGTAATTATTAACTAGATAAATCATTTGTTATATTTTTAGAAGTAGTAGTAGTTTATAAGTGCAATTATTATATTTTAATATCGTCACACATATTTGTGGTTGCAAATCATACCTTATTCAGATATTGTAAATGAATTTACTCTAAATTGTATTAAAATTTTATAATAAAATAACTTTAGTTATACGATTTTAAATCACATATATTGAAGTAGAACTGGTTTAATGTTAGACTCAAAATATTATTGTTATAATTCTTATTTCATATTAATAACTGGTAATCAGATTACGCACATCAAGGTTTTATATATTATTTGTAAGATATAATGGGAAAGTTTTTAGAAATAAATCTATTTTTATTAATTTTGTTTAAGGGCAGTGTAGAATGGAGAATATTATTTTTATCAATTTGTAGGTTTTTGTTGATTATAATTCTCTGATTTATTAGCTATAAAATTATATATTATAATATATATTTTTAAATTTGTAAACGTTCAAAATATTATAATTAAACATTTGATGTACATTACCATGAAAACGAAAATGTCTCATTTTGAGGCAACGTAAATCATTTCACAATATAATATAATAAATTTTTTACTGAGTTTTACTTTTTATATTGATTAACTGTGTAGTACAAACAGGATTAGCGGGCTGGGATTACAGACTTCATTCAGTACAGCTGTTACTGTTGATAAACAATAATTTGATTTGTTTATGTTTGGTGAAATGAATTGTTCAGAAGTGTTGTACAACCATTGGTAAAAATAAAGCATTGGGTACTTTTAAAGTTGTTACAAGAAAAGGAAAAATGTGGGAAGTCTAAATCCAGTGTAGTTATTGATGTTAACCTAACTGTACCAAGTGACCAAAGTAGTAGGCCTAAACCTCTCTGTTTCTGACACAGTGCTACGTAATAACTTTGAATATTACCATTGATTATATATAAACCTACAATAGATAAACCATCTAATAGGAATATTTGTGGCAGTAATTTTGTTAGTTTATGTGGCCCACAACCACAGCTGGTTTAAACTGCATTACATTTACATAGGACTACACTAGCGCTCCACAATGGACCACAAAAACAGCTTATATTTTAAGACTCAAAATTCAACGTTGGATGGGAAATCTGTTTGTGTATAAAATCAATGATATTACTAGACAAATACTGACCCATTGGAGTATGAAAATAGACATAAATTAACTGTATCATGCAATAAGTGCTTTGGTAATATGTAAGTTTTTCCACTACAGCCTAAATATTACCAAAACAAATATAGTTGGCCTAGCCACTAAAATATACAAAAAAAAGTGCTTTTCTTAACTTATTATGGTGTTTTACGAAATATTACTTTTTTAAACTTTCACTACACTTATCTCAATAACCACTTAAGATATTTAAATGACAATTTTACTGTGGTTCTATTATTACTATATAAGGTTCCTAAACAAGCGGACTATTAAATATATTTTTTAGAAAACAAATTAAAACTATATGAGAATTTTCTTGAAAAATTATAAACATTTTAAACATAAATTGTTAAAAACGTTTTTAAAGTTAAACAGCCTTAACCTTGTGTTAGGAACTAAAAAAGGCAGTCTTTAAAATAAAAACAAAATCACATAAATATCTCACATAGAACAAGACTTATGTGCATTATTAGTAACATTGAGTTGAAATGGAGTTCGGAGTGTCCATAACGAATCACGTTGTAATTACATATCAACTTTAGAAATATTTGCTATAGTCGACAGTATTATTAAAGTAGGATACACAAAACAGGCTGAACCCACTTCACCCTTTACCCCCCCCCCCCTGTTCATACTTGACTTACAACTTACTAATCATCTCGCACAGAGTTTGCCCTTCTGTAAGTCAATTTGCCGTCTGGTTCATTTGGCCCTCGAGTGTTATCTGACCCTTAACTAAGAACGGTTAGCTCAAATAAACATTACCATTTTGAGTACTTACAATATTAGATATGTACATTACTCATTAATGTATATTAATCAACCTATTATTTACAGTAATATCATATTTTGGTAGTAGCCATGACTTGAGGAAAAACATTATTTTATTGTTAAGTGACTTAACTGTTAATTAAGAAAGTTTTACGGTTAAATAAATACCTTTCTCTTGAGTTAAGTGGTTTAAAGTTATTTTACAATATTCAAGTAAAAAATGTTTATATATTCCTGACTTTTAAGAATACATACAAACAACAAGTATCCATAATACTCTTTATATTTACAGTCCTTTCTGTTACTTTTCAAGCAAGAATACATTGTGAGGGATGCTACTGTTTGGTGACTAAAGTAGCTTTATTTTTATTTTTTTTAGTAACTAAATTGACCGTAAGTAACAAACCAAATTATTTATATATTAAATTTAATTCAAAAATATATATTACTTGCGAAAAAATACAATTTATACGTGCAGTTTCTATTAGTATCTTTAGCTCAAGGCTAATTGAGAGAAAATCTATAATATTTTCTTTACAATTATGAATGTTACAATTATATGTAAAACATATATTTATACATATATATTATAGTATTTTCTTTATGGGAACTTACTTAAATCAAAAATAATATAACAATAAATCAGATAACATAGTAATAAATATTTTAAATAAATAACATATCAAACAATAGGATAAATATTACATTAGACTCTTATATATACAACAAAAAAACTCAATCAAATCTTTAGAATCGAAAAAACATCAAGAAACTAATTTTAAATCCCAAAATTTACAAATACAATTATACTAAAAAAATTAGTAAGTACGTGAAATAATTCAATACAAAATAAATCTAGAAATAAATACGAAAACATAGTTGTTTTACATGGTTTTTATAATTTTATATTTTTATTAAAAGAGATAATAGAAATATTTAAACACTGCGGATGTAAGTAGAGGGAAATTAGAGTATATAATTATAATTAAAAAAAGACCTGAAAGACAAATCATACGCTTACAGGTTACTGTTTTACTGCCCTTTTGTATAATTAAAAAAAAATTAAGTTATTTGCACACATGTCTCAAGATTTGGATTCTATAAGCCAAGACAGGATCAAGTATCTGATATATACCTTTTGGCTTTCAAAGTAAGCTACAAAAATAATAAAATATTTAAAAAAACGCCTATAAACAATGCCTGTACTGAGAATGCCTTTTCTTAAAATTTTAAATTTTTCTCAAAATTATTAACTTTCTCAAAATTTTCAACTTTTCTCAAAATTTTCAACTTTTCTCAAAATTATCAAATTTTCTAAAAATTTTCAACTTTTCTCAAAATTTTTAACTTTGCTCAACATTTTAAAATTTTCTCAAAATACGTAAAATAAAACTTAATTTACAAAGAATTTGTAACTTAATGTTTAACTATTGATATCCCGTCTCAAGCCAAATCCAGGATTCCTATCCTACCTCTCCAATTTAACGAAGACCAGCTAATGTTTACTGAAAATAACACAACGGTCACTCAATTATCACGTGCTCGTAGAATATAGAAAGATTTCTGATCCAAAACTTTTACTTACTAGGTCAATATTTGATTACAATTTTAAATATTTGCTAATATTGATACAATAAATGCTCTATTATCTAAAGGACCAATTATTCTGTTCATCTAAAACATGTGGTACATGTTTTTCCCCTCCGTATTTAAACGTGTTTTATTTGCATGGAATTCTTTAATAGAGATATGGACTAGACTAACCCTCAGACGATTAATTAAGATAATTTTTTCCCGAATAGTTTATTATCATTTCTCCTCCCAAATTAGGATGTTCGCAGATGATTAAATATTTTTACTAAACATTATCTTATTCACAAAATTAGTGCAACTCAATTGTTGTCTTAACCATATTTACAATTTTATTATTACAAGTTCATCCATAGTACAAAACAATTTCAAATAAAGTATCTAAAAATTATATTAAAACATATTAATTTGAAATAAGCATTAAATAAATGTGCAATAATTAATGTAGTACTACTGTATTGATATATGTAGTAATTACTAAAAATATTCTATGTTGAATAATTTTAGATGTATCAAATTAAAATTAATTAACAAAGATCTACGCCCCTTAATCAACAGTTTATGAGTCATAACAGTCCGTCTAGACTCATTAAACTCATATTATGCACAACTGCCATCTTCTTATTTTCCACTGGTAATGAAGATTTAATTTTTACTGTCAATTAATTTAACCACTATGCATTTGTAGGGAATCTGTGAAGTAGACATCTAATAAATCTTTTATAACATGATGCGAAGTGAAAATTATTTCAGTTTTATGGTCATCTATAGTTTCTAGTCAAAGTCTTAAAACATATTAAAATGAACCTCTATCAATCATTAATTAAAAATCAATGTATTCTTACATGCAATCTTTATTATTATAATGCCTTATACACGTATAATTTATCGTAGAGTGGCTTTTAGTTTACTTATATCCGCGTGGAAAGATTTGGCGTGAACCAATGTTATTATAATTTACCTCAATATTTATGTAAATTGTTAAAGTCAACACAGAAGTGTAATAAATCATGTAACAAGAATGACGTAAGTAAATAATAACAGTTAATAAACTTTACTTAACATTTAACAGTGTAATTTAGTTTTTTGTACTCTTTATGAAACAGAACATAAATTCTTATTTATTAATTTATTTTTTTTAGTTTATTGCATGAAGTTATATTCATCAGTGATGGGGATAAAAAAATAAATCAATTTTGTCACAAGAGAGTGAACAAGTGATATAATACTGTGACATGTTATTCTCACCTTGAAACAATTCGAAATACCATTGTACGTATTTCTAGTCTATTACTTTAATTTTACACTCTGACCATAGCAAAAGTTAAAACAACTAAGACATTCAAGACAAAAAATGAGAACCCATTTATTAATAAGCCTTTGTACAGTAAGGCAATATAAAAAAGATTTATACAATAAGTTAAAATATGTTTTTTTTATTTAATGCGATTTAGACCAAATTACATATGCGTTTTACGAAACAGAAATGATTGCATATTGGATGTATGGAATCATATTTATATTTATCCTATGTACACGTGCCAACTAACTAATTAATTACTTAACAAGAAAAGTTCTCTGACCAGGCCGACACAACAGATTGCGTGGTGAGAAAACATCTCAAAGATCCGACACGCACAGTTGACGTTATCCATTCCATTACTTTCTACGATTATTGGCCAGTGAAATGTACAAAAACACGTGAAGCTGGGTGAGGTGTTGATGAGTTGTCAAGAAACCTTTTTCAGGCATTACCTTTTTAAAGAGACATTTTCATACCAAACAGTAACGCGTAATTGAACATTAAATATTATCATACTCACTTATTTTTAAATTTTTGTATACATTTTCACAAATTACCAATAAAACACAGTTTTGTATAAGGCCTTTCCCCAGTAACGCTGGCATCATCAGGCTATAGAAATTTATTTGGCTATAAACAAAACAAGACAATAATGAGAATCTACATTTGAGTCCCAGAGAAACCACTGAGGATGCCACATCACAGTATGGGCGAAACATCTTGTAAATATTGTAGATAGTACCTTGACGTGGTTGTCAACCAGAAAATGTAGATTCCAGTTATGACACCGGCTGCTTAAGCCTAAGTTCTAAGATTAAGACAGTAATGAGTTTGAAAAACATGTGTAAATAATTAAAATATTATAAGAATAAATATATGGTAAATTATTACTAACACATATTAGAGCGTATCATTTTCCATAATAGTTGATAATAATAAACTAGAATTTTGAATAGGTACACAATTTTTATTCGTTAAAGATGAATCAATTTTGTTAATAAAATATCCCAAGAATTTAATTATTTTGAGGATGAAACAGATTTGATTAATTTTTGAATTATATTTTCTGATGTTATGGTTTGTTTCTAAGCAGTTTTCAGCAACTGCTGGCTTTTATTCCCTATTAAATTTAATAAGTGGATAGTATTCTTTCAATATTATTTTTAAATTTCTCTTCGTCTGTCCTATGTATTTTTCTTCACAATTGTCACAGTTAATTTTATAAATTCCAGATAGATTTTCATTTTTAATTTTGTCTTTAGAATTATTTACTTTTTTTTAAATTTGTTTACAGTTTTGAATGAAGGAATTACACTTGCATTTTTATTAAAGGGGAGTTGAATGGTTTTCGATTACTAATTGTTTATTGTAGGCAAAACTTGCCCAGTAATTTTCGTCTTTTTCTTTTGTTTCTAATAATTTAGTTATTGATTTTTTAATATACTTCTTAGTAGATTTATTTAACATATAATAAATTAATGTAGGATTGTAACTGTTGTAAATAGCAATATTTTTTTATACATCCAAGTTCTTTTTGAAAGTTTTTTTTTAATTTAAGGGCGTGTTTGTAAATATTTGCATATTGAAGACTTTGGCAGTTGAAATATAAAGTTTTGCTAAAATTGTAAAATACATACGGACCTTTTCCGTTAATTCACTACGACCAATTTAGTTAGGTTAAGTTAGGGTTTTTTAGGTTATGTCAAGTTTGATAAAGTTATGTTAGGTTACGTTAAGTTTAGTTTGGTTATGTTAGGTTAACTAAAGTTATGGTTATGGTAGTGAACTAACAGAAAATTTCCAGTCATCCATTTTAGACACTCTGTTTACAAATTACTGAAAAGGGTTTTAATTAGTTAAATAATTGGAAAAATACATTTTCAACTATATCGTAAATTTGACACCATAAGGAACGTCATGATAACATTTAAGTGGATATTTACACATTTTAATTTGATAATTCTAAACTAAACACATATTTTCATAATAGTTTATATGAAGCATGTATAAAATCCAAGATTTTTTATTAAAAAGTACAAGTATATTTATGAGTTAGATGATTTTGTAAAACACTAAAACATCACTGTTCGGTTAAAAATAGAAAAAACTACACTATAGTTTTCTATGCTTTTGATTAATTATTTATCATTTGTTTTACTGTGTCTCTTCTTATTCATCAAATTATGCATTAACAATATTTGCTAATATTCAGTACTACAGTTTTTACTGACATTGTACAACAGTTCTAACATGCCTTGTCATCTAATTGAATATGCTATGTTAGGCCTACACTGTCAGGAAGTGGCTCTCTACATAAGGGTCGACAACACCCCCGAGTGCTGTCAGACCTCCTCATTGATATTACTCTGGATTTTCGTTCATATATGACAGAGACATTAAACATACTGTTTTACACCTAGAGACAATCTACAGCAAATATATGAGAATAGATTTTGACCTATTGATTATACAAATTTATATTTATTACAAATTACCAGTTATAAGTAGTAGTGCATTATTTTATTGAAGATAAGTCTTGCATAGTAATAAAATAATAAAAAGGGATCTGGGCGAGCCGGTGGCCGAGTGGTTTAAGGCGTCAGGACTTTGAGCTTGGGTTAGAGATATCGCTGGTTCGAATCCAACCTAAACCGAAAGATTTATCAGTAATATTCACCTTCTACTGTACTGGTTCGCCCTCTTACTCTGTCTGATTAAGTTCCTCGCACAGATCAATAGTCTAGGAGGAATGGTCAGAGTAAGGGTAAGAAGGAGGTTGGCCTCTCTTTACTCCATTATAAGTTCGTTATTAACTAGAATTCCTTTGAATTTTTTTATATTTAAGCTGTCATAAGCATCTAATTGTTCTTTATTTTGAACTTCTATTAGTAAATTATATTTTGTAAAATTATGGTTGAAATTGATGCATTTGAAATTTATGCATTGAAAAAAAAAAAACAGGAACATATGATAATTCACCATTATTATTTTTAATTTATAAAATTTTTATATATAATTTCATTATTTTCTTATTTAAATTATTCCATGTGTTTTATTTTTATTTTATCATGTGTTTTTTAAAATCAATGAAATGTAAACAATGTAAAATTTAGTTTGGTTATAGTTCGGTTGTCTGAAGATACTTTGATACCGAAAGGCCTTACACAATTAAAATTTATTTACTGGAGTGTTTGTTAATCTTAATCTTATAACATTAAATTATATATCCATCTAGTAAGAAAAGAGCTTGAAGAATGATACCTCAATATGCTTCATATAAGTTTTCATCCAGTGTATATCTCCTTATTATTGAGAAGTTGAATACTTAAGGTATCATTAAAGTAACATTATATTCAGTAATTTAATTGTTCTATATAATAATAAAATTGTAATATATGAATACTTTTTAGTTTAACTTATATTTTGTAAAATATGTAATAAGATGATATTATTTTATGAACAGAAGAGAATAAATAATAATTTTTCCTAAATAATTAAACAATATAACACCTTTTGTTTGAGAACACTTGTATTATATTTATAAACATCTAATTCAATAAATATAATTTATAAATATTATTTTTTAGTTAATCTGTAATTAAGGTTCAGTAGCTACATTAAATCATTGTTGTTATAGGAACACGATTTCTCAGCAGGAGTTATGTTACAATTAACTGTATGTCATGGCTAGCACTGTAATACCAAAGGACATTATTGTGTCAAGGTCCGGAAGTGTCATCCTTCCACAGGACTCATTTCCGGTTCATACATTCACACAGGTACAAAGGAAATACAGTGTATGAAGGGAAATCTCACAAGGTTACATGAAGGCTGTCCCCTTGATATTGTTGGTAACTCAAATTTATTTAGTGTTTTCCATTTCCGTACAGTTATAATTATAATAATAAATATGCAGATATTCATTGCTTACAATAAATTGAGTACAGTAAACATTACTCCATTAAAAATATTGTGTGTGTTATAGAGTAGAATTTTACACTTATGGTAATATCATAAGTAAATATCACTTGACAGCAAGGACCAATAAACTACAATGACGATAATATAAAAATAAACCCGTAGCAGTAATAACGTAATAAACTAAAACGAAGATAATAGGCTATAAAAATAAAACCGTAGCAGTAATGATTTAACAAACAATTAATAGTAACTTACAAAATATTAACTTAACTGTAACTATTTTTACCTTCACGTTATTTTTAACAAGGATAATAATAACTGTTTGATTGTTTAAGGAATTTAGATCTAATTTAATGTGGCAAGGTTGTAGGCTGCGTTAGATTTATTTAAATTCTAGCCTGATAAAGCCAGTTAATTAATTTTTGAGGTAGTATTCAATATTGCAGGTATTTCTATTAAAAATATCTTCTTCTTTTTGGGAAATACCTTTGTTGTTTAGTGCCGAGATGTATATATGTGAAGTTTAGACATTAGAATTGTAAGATTACTTATTCAATAGGATTTATACTTCACGAAAGTACATCCTGGAGAAAATTATATCTGTCCCTTTATAAATACAGTGTAGTTTTGATCTACTAGCAGAATATTGTACATAAGATGGGTCCTTATAAAACAATACCACTGAATGGTATGTCTACGTCTGTCGTATACTAATGTTACTATCTCTCTAAAACTTAATGTGGGAAGTAGAGTATTTGTATATGACAATAACCTCGCCACCTTGTAGTAATTATGTAATGTAATGAGTGACCAAACACCAGCACGCAGTTCTCAGTTCTCGTGTGCGTTGTTACAGTGTTGGAAATATTTTTCCATCAATTATTTGAAAGGTAGTAAGTTTACCATTCATATAATTTATTTATATTACTAATATAATTTATAATCATTAGTTATGTCTGTGAATCTATTGATATTACATTACAGGTAATTAATAAAATTATGAGGTTATTATTTTTAATTAAAAATATATGTACTCAATTACATAACAGGTTCTCAAACAGGATTAAGGGATTCTGATTTATTTGAAATGCTTAGATAAGGTTGAGTCTTTCTTGAAGCTATCAAAATCGGAGTGTCGGCAGTGTCATGTTAGAATCTAATACACCCATACATGTACAGTGAAAATAACCCATCCGCCCGCCCATACAAGTACACCTACAGAGGTAATGACCCAACCTCCCACCCATACACGTACAGTGGTAATGAACCTCCCACCCACCCAAGCAAGTACAGTGATAGTGACCCACCCACCCACCCATACACGCACAGTGATAGTAACCCACCCACCCACCCATACACGCACAGTGTTATTGTCCCACCCGCCCACCCATACACGTACAGTGGCTAATACACGTACTGTATAGTATAGTATTGTATTAGAAAGTGTCACTGAAAATGGTGCGTGGAAATAGTTCTAAGTACAATATTTTCAAATTAAATATGTAATACGTACGATATATAGATATACCTACCGATACATGTCATTTAACTTCTGTTTACAAGTACAATGAAAATCATATTTTGAAAAATGTAACATATGAAATGACGAGTTTTTCTTATGATTGATAATAAATCATAAGAACACTGAAGTTCCATAATCTTTAACCTCAGTATGTTGTGAACAATTCTAATTTACTAATTACAGTATGAAACTTGCCTATGAAAAATACCTCTTGCTAGCTTAGTGGCTAGCACTTCTGCTTTCAGTGCAGAGTTTCCAGAGTTCAATTTCCGAGAGGTTAAATTAATATTTGTCAAAGGGTTTTTGATCAGTGTTCCTAAACAATGTTTGCGTACTCTTGGGTAAGGTGTAAGTGGCGTAGAATGATAATACAAAAAATTTTTAAAATACTATAAGAAAAGTTACTAGAGTAACTAAAATATTAGATGATTAATTAATAACGAACAATTAATTAATAACGAACGGTTAATTAATAACGAATGATTAATTAATAACGAATGAGTAATTAATAACGAACGATTAATTAATAACGAATTATTAATTAATAACGAACGATTAATTAATAACGAACGATTAATTAATACGTAATTACAGAAAACAATTTCCATTATACAGTTATACATTAATATCAATACTAAATTGATATGTTCCAAAAATACTATGTCATTTAGAATTATTTTTACTTCTTTCAGAAATAATTATTATAGAGGCACTGAAAAAGCTTTAAACTAAATATATTTTTACAAAGAATCTTACTTAGTTTTTAAATAATTCAAAAACTTAATTTCCGTAAGTTTTGAACTCAGTATAATAACAAAAATTCTAATTACCTGAAATATGAAACTTACCTATGAAGAAGGCCTTTTGCTTGCTTAGTAGTTAGCACTTCTGCTTCCCAATCAAGGTAGTGATTAAGGCCCACTTAATAATTTGTCAGGGGTTTGAACTGTAGGCCTTAACGACGTTTAGACTTGCTAAAAGCACTTAATATTGTTATAAATTGTAACTGGAGTAGAGTGACAATAAAGGAAATTTATATTTCACAAATTAGATATAATGTAAAATTATATTTTACATTATATCTAAAAATACTATCTGTCAGTTAGAATTATTTTTAATTCTTGATAATAACTCTTTTAAATGCACTCACATAGCTCCGAACTAAGTATATTTTTATAACAAATCCTATTTCACCGGGAGTGCCATATCCAATCAGCAGGAAAGGTCTATCAGTGGATGAGAGTCCAGTAGTGGATACCGTAATCCAATTATATGATGGAGACCAACCACTGATGAGCTTCATCTATGGAATAATTTAAGGTTTATTAATATAACAAAAGGAAAAGCAAATGACAATAAAGTCCTATATTGGAGGGGGGGAAGTAAATTACAACACGTTAATATGAATTACTTTAAGCAGATACAATCTACACCGTCACTTAATGAGTTAATGATATACTACGAGTTGCTAATGCTTATAGTATATATTATTACTATAATATATACTATAAGCCTTGCCGGCGTGGTGACTCAGTGGCTAAGGCTAAGACTGTGGAGGGCAAGGTCCAAGGTTCGAAACCCCACTGAGTCAACGGTCGGTACTTCACACGTTGAATACATTTGACGCACAGGCCTGGAGGCCCATGTCAACTGGCGAGTGAAGTTTTACTATAAAAAAAAGGAAAAAAAAGTACAACGGTTTGACGATAAGTAGCCTATTAGTATGTGCTAACTATTTATTGTTCATCCAAAACAGAAAATAATTTATGAAAAATGTAATTAGTAATTTAAACACAATATACTATGACACAGTGTACTTGCAAGTTTTGTTTAAATTAGAAGTTTGAATAATGTTATGGAAATTAAATTTAACGTGCATTAAACACCATAGGTACTTTTACCAGTGCACTACTTCCAGCTACGGGAAACATGGTGTTTGTGTTGGTTACGGACTAGCCAAGTTATAGGGTACACAAGATGACCCAAAAGACCAACAAACTAAGTAACTACATAAAGACTGCATATCATTTGTAAATTGGTTGCTGTAACCTTAGTGATAGTGAAGTCCACAACATTAATATATGGTCTTGTAAATTCAGGACACCTAAACTATAACTCTAATAATTATTATTTCACGTTCCACGTTGTCTCACTAAACATACATTGTACTCTACATAATTATTATCCACTGAGTAAATGTTACTTTCAGTTATGTCAAATATTAAATACCTATGTTGACATAAATATTTTGTGATGTATACTACCAGGTGAAATTTATACTATGAAGCCTTTTCCTACACTTAACTTGGGAGACCAACAGTTTAAAGGTTACTTAAGAACCACCATTAGTGGCTGGGTGTTGACAAATTTGATCGCTTCACCGTCACCCGAAGGTAGTAGTTATCTTTAACCTTGTAAAACCAGAAATTAACTTGAAAAAAGTGATGATCAACTGTAAAAAAAGATATGACATACAGAGCTCCATATTATTGATACAAAAATACTTCTTTCGTTTAAGGAGTACAATTTTATAAATCTTAATTTAATGCAAATAAATATTTATTGATAATAATGAGAGATATCAACGCTAATATTAATTACAGTTTTAAAATATAATTTGAGAAATCTGGCTATTTTTTCCATTCGGTTATATTTTACTTTTAGTTTAGTAATTAATCCTGTTTGTATTTAATTATGAATGATGGTGGTAAGTTATTACAACATGAATTACAAAGGAAGAATGTTTAAGGATTTTCTATAGTTAAAAAATGTAAAAAATAAATTTTAAATAATTATTTATTGAACCCAGACATGATGATTCTTCTGACGTCCAATCAAGGGCTGTTTGTTTCCATCATTGCCAGTGTCAGAGCCAGATATCAAATTGCCGCTTTTATTTCTAACTCCAATCTATGAAATAAATCACCAAACTATAATCTATATCACTTATATAATGTGACGTTAACTGTATAATGTTAAGCTTTACACAGGAAAGAACTTTTAAAAAATTTAGGTGAATACATAATATATATTAAGGAATACGTATTATAAATCAATTGTAATTTAAAGTACATTTAGAATTACTATTCTTTGATACAACTATTTCTCCACATGCATGGTGATAACTCAAGCTAAGTTAATTGCTGTTTATTTAGAAAACTTACATGCCACTTAAGTCTATATATGTATTACACGTAAAATATTTAATTAATATTATCACATTAATAATTAGTGCTATTTACAAATCATTATGAATTAATTAAATATTACCTTAGTACCCTTTAATGTATTCATTAATTACAAAACGATATATTTTGACATATTGGCAATCTGCGTGTGTACAAAAAAAACTCTGTATACATTGAAAGAATAAACCTAAAAATGAATAAACCTACAAATGAATAAAAAAATATAAATATGTTGTATTTTAATTTAAATAAAATGTACTAAGCTGTTAATAAATTTTAAGTTAATCTTAAATCAATTCATAATAGGTTATAATTACTTGTATTCTAATCTTTATTTCTATCATACTCTTAAACAAATTTGAAAAAAATATATATGGGCATACAGTATATTCACAAAGTACCTCATAAGCGTTGATTACAGAGGGAAACGCATGGTATTATGGTATTGTCATGGCATTAAACATGTTTTTCTACTAGAATTTATTGCAAACGGTACTTTCTTTATTCTAATCCTAGCATGAATGAAGCCCTACAGATCGTCATATGGCACGAGGTTGTAGTGTACATCACTCTTTCAACATTAAATATGACATAATGGATTGAATGGCATTGCTTTATTTATTTATTTCATGGAAAAAATGAAATGAAAAAAATGGATAGGCGTTTTAGAATAGTTATTGAAATTGAAAAACAAATTACAACTTCATGCTGTAAAAGTTAAAACTTAAGAATGATTTCGTATTATGAAATTAAATTTGAATTGAAATAAGTGTAATCAAAATATAAAATTTCATTCCGGCTCACAACATAGGCAGGATGGAATTTTCCAACTATTTAAAATAAAATAATATATTTGAATACCATTTTATATGGTGAAATTCTAATTAAACTAAATACAATAAAATAATTATTTTACAAATTTTCAAAGAAAATAAACGATTTCACCATAGCTGAAACTATTTTTTTAATTGTATGGTAGTTAATACTAAAACACAAAATCTAATTCTAACTGATAGCATGTTATAAAAAACACTAAGGTGTTGGCTAATATTGGGACTGCTAATGAAATCTGAAATTCAATCTTTGTAAGGGACAGATTAAATTGAGTGGGGTCATCAACGATGGAGAGAAAATGTACTCTTTAATATGTGTTTTTTTTTTTAGCCCTTACTGGACCTTGCTACTTATAGAGAAGATGATTTTTGATGAGCTATTCAACTAGACTTCAATGTATTGTAAATAATGTTCTTGAAATTAAAATCTTACTTAACCAACCTCAAACATCACATTTGTAACTAATTAAAATTTACTTAATTTAAGATAAATATATCAACAACGATTACTGTTTTAAAGTTCCATAATTGTGAACATTAAATATTATAATGCCAGCTTCTTAACACATTCAGTCGTATTAAGCTGTAACAAAAGTTCATACATATTAAGCCAAATTATATTTAAATTATGAGAACAATATTATATGACTGAAATTCAAAATTATTGTTATCGTATAGTACTATTATGTTCGTAACATATAGGTATGTGCTTTAAAACTTAATATAAAGTTCAGTTCTGCATAAAAAACTGGAATACTCTCTATAAGTAATATAAATCATATATTTAAGTTAACCTATCACACGAAAAAAAGAAAAAGAAAAATGAAAAAAGAAACTTATCACTATCAAAGTCAGAATATGCCAAATATTTCCGAACGTTATTAATTATACACCTATCGTCTAAATATTTTTAAATTTTTTTCAAATTTTACGTTATAAAAATTATATACCCTATTTGCCTGTAATTTTCCATGACAGGAACCCTTAAGAAAATACCACATCGAGTCCTCCCTTCTTTGTGATTAAATATTAAAATATGATAATTTTTAAATAATCACTGTCTTTAAATTTATTTAATTACCAATATGTCATATTCATTACTGCACTATTCCTAGGTAAATTATTCAAAGTTTCATACTCCTTTCCTTAGGAGTAGTGTTGAATACTAACACGTAGGGTGTATACTTAACTAATAATTTATGTACGTTAGGATTGAACACCATTTTATACTTTAAATTGTAGCTTGGTTCTATTTACCTACTACAGTAGACGTAGATGAATTACATATAAGGAATAACATTAAAACACTCTTTATTTAGTAACTGTACCTATGACAGTGGTAATACATAGTGTTTTATATAACCTTTCTTCGGTGATATTTTGAGCAATACAGTACTCTTCTTATTTACCTATCCTGGCATATACTTAATGAGATGTTGGTCTTTCCATAAACATCACCATTTGGAGTATATACAAATGTTATATTTATATTATACTCGTTGTATAGACCATATATGATTGTGAAAGATGTTTTCTTCTGTTTTCATAAACATTAATTTTCACAGGAATGGTAGTTTTCTGGTAATTGAAAATAAAACAATAAACAAAAAAGATATATATATATATATATATATATATATATATATATATATATATATATATATATATATATATATATATAGTAAATATTATATTTTTAAAAGTATGTTTCGTTAATAATTACTTTAGTTAGAAATATATAAATAAATGTATGGTTTATAACAATATTATTTAGCAATGCCAACTAGTGAAATAAGTGTTTATTTTTCGGTACTTAAGAAAGTCAAAAACCTCACGACGCTATTCGTTTATTACTATATATACTTCATATGGTACGTAGTGTTTCTGAATTGTTAACTGCGTTATATAAATAGAAATTATTAAATAATGCTAGTAAAAAAATTATGCGTAATGATCATTTATTTGTTTGTATATATGTGCGTGTGTTTGAGTGTGTGTGTGTATAGATCGACATATCTGAAACCGTTTCTCCTTTTACCCTCCTAACATCAGCTGATCCTTGCCTCCCCCCTCACCACTAATCATCCCTCCCAGAGTTTGTCCATCCCTTAAGTCAATTTGCAGTTTGCGTGCTGTGACCTTGAAGTGTTCGTCTGGCCACAGACTGATCACTTTTAACATTTGATAAATATAAAAATAATTTAACGAATTCATACTACAATAAAAAATTTGATTGGAGATACTACAATTAAAAAGTAACGAATTCATACTACATTTTGGGCAACTACTACAAAAATATAATTATATAACTGGATACATTTTGGATAGTGATTTCCAATAAATTTAGCTCTCCAATCAAGGATTGTCCGACAACTTTTCATTATGACTGTAAAGTGTTTCTCCTAAACTAAATATAAATATAATGTGAATTTTATATTAACCACTGATTTGTAATGATACGAGATTTAGTATCAATTGATCAGTAGCTTATTGTTCTTAGAACTTAGGCTTAAGCGGCCGGTGTCATAATTAGAATCTACAGTTTCCGGTGACAACCGCGTCAAGGTACTATCTACAATATTTACAAGATGACCAGACGTTTCGCCCATACTGTGATGTGGCATCCTCAGTGGAGAAACCAGTCAGTGAAGAAATCCTCAGTGGCATACTTCAGTCTCAGAGAAACCACTGAGGATGCCACATCACAGTATGGGCGAAACGTCTGGTCATCTTGTAAATATTGTAGATAGTACCTTGACGCGGTTGTCACCGGAAACTGTAGATTCTAATTAGTAGCTTATTGGTTAAATCCCAGGTTTATAAGCTAAAGGTTCTCAGTTCGATCCCAATCAGAGTCGTAACACATTTCGAAAGGGATCAGCTGATAATCATCGGCTGTTTATTTCTCATTGGGCTATTAACTAATTACATTTTCGAAAGATAGTCGGCCTTAGTTTGTAATAATGACTACATTCGCTCATATACACTCATTCGAAATTCTTACTAACCCATATCTTGACGACCGGAGTCTTATGAATTTGGGAATGGAAATTGAATAGACCATACTTTTTCATTTTATCAAGAAATATTGTCCAGCTCTTCTAATCAGTTCAGTTGAGATTATTCTCGTAATAGCCAATGTAACTAACTACCTTTTACATAATAAATAAATCTAAAATAGTCATATATTTTTAAATGGCTACAGTTTCAATATATTTTAAATACAGCTTCAAATAGTAGCTAGTAACTGTTCCAAGCTACAAACAATAAGGATGTACCAACAAATATTTTCTAATAACATAAAAGTACTTTTTCTTTTGCAGAGATACAGAAAGTTCAAAAAAATGATGTATTGTAGACACGAAAAAAATATTTTTTACCATACTGTAGTTTTTGCTATTTTAATTTTACTTACTGTTCACCTTGCAAAAGAAATCACAGTTAATCAAACCTCAGATTACAATATGAGCAGTTTAGTTACAATGTTTTAAATCATTACGATATAAAAAAATTACTAATAAAATAAACTGTTGATGAGAGCTTAAACTATTTTGTCGTCATATTATTTTTAACTGACTTATTTGAGGTTCATCAAATGTATCACAGTTTTTGCTTTGAATCGTAAGGAGTGAACAAAAAGTTTCAGCATACTCTTCCTAATTGTCTATAGTTATCTAAAAACATATTGCCATGCACGTGTATAGGTATAAATAAATATTTCATGTAAGTTCAGCATGTAAAATCACTTGGTCCAGATCCTGGAATGAGGTTAATGTGGAAAAATTTACAATGACTATTGATAATATGTTTATTTTCATATTGAAGGATGCTGTATTTTGAGATATTTATAATATTGTTTGCTTGTAGTATTTCTTAATTATGTATTGCTTTTTACCGTAAAGTTGGAAAAATTTCTCCTTGAGAAGAAACTATTTCTTATACATTAGCATTTCTTGAACATTCCCAAAATATAAAACAGGAGTTTTAATTCAAGCATTACTTGAAATACTGCATAAATTATTCAATGTATTAAAAGCCTGAGTACCAATAGTCAATAGTAGATTAACACGTTGATTGCGGGCGACGTTGATCAACGATGCGCCGCAGTAGCGCGTGTGGCGGGCAGCGTTGTACAATGATCCTACAGTCCTTGAAATGTATTGACTCCGTGTGAGGTTAGCCATTGCCCGGGAACGTTGTGTCGCTCGTCGCTTGTTGTGCCGGTTTTCGTGAACATTTCGATGTACTTCGTTTTTGGATACCACCATTTTTGTGTTTGTGGTACTAGTTCTACGTTTTAGTGTTTTTTAGGATTTTTATAAGTAATGTTTGTGCAATGGATGATAGTTTTTCGACAAGTTCCACGAGGACATTCATGAGTGAAATATAGTGTAACAATGGCTGTGGGAAGTTTTGTAAATATTTTTTTATTTTTAGTATACCCATTTTTTATATTACCATACATTATTAGGACTAACTGTACATTCTCATGCCATTCGATAACATTGTGCGCGAACTTATTATTATCGTGACTAAACATTTTTTTTTCGACAGAAGAAGTTTTTTTTTGTTGTAAAACTGTTTATTTATTCTGTTATGCAATTATCAATAATAGGACTGTACAAAATTGTCAACAATCGCCAGCTGAGTAACGCTTACCAGCGCCCCAGGCGGACAACGTTGATCAACGCACCGGAAATGACGTCAATGGAATTGGCCTAATTCCATACCTGGACACCTTCTGACATTACTCTGGCTACAATGGGACTATTTATAAGTTAAATAAAAAATTATCATATTTCAGCCTGGGGCATGCACAATGTTGGGCAATGACTATTGATAATATGTTGATTTTCATATTGAAGGATGCTGTATTTTGAGATATTTATAATATTGTTTGCTTGTAGCATTTCTTAATTATGTATTGCTTTTTACCGTAAAGTTGGAAAAATTTCTCCTTGAGAAGAAACTATTTCTTATACATTAGCATTTCTTGAACATTCCCAAAATATAAAACAGGAGTTTTAATTCAAGCATTACCTGAAATACTGCATAAATTATTCAATGTATTAAAAACCTGAGTACCAATAGTCAATAGTAGATTAACACGTTGATTGCGGGCGACGTTGATCAACGATGCGCCGCAGTAGCGCGTGTGGCGGGCAGCGTTGTACAATGATCCTACAGTCCTTGAAATGTATTGACTCCGTGTGAGGTTAGCCATTGCCCGGGAACGTTGTGTCGCTCGTCGCTTGTTGTGCCGGTTTTCGTGAACATTTCGATGTACTTCGTTTTTGGATACCACCATTATTTTTGTGTTTGTGGTACTAGTTCTACGTTTTAGTGTTTTTTAGGATTTTTATAAGTAATGTTTGTGCAATGGATGATAGTTTTTCGACAAGTTCCACGAGGACATTCATGAGTGAAATATAGTGTAACAATGGCTGTGGGAAGTTTTGTAAATATTTTTTTATTTTTACTATACCCATTTTTTATATTACCATACATTATTAGGACTAACTGTACATTCTCATGCCATTCGATAACATTGTGCGCGAACTTATTATTATCGTGACTAAACATTTTTTTTTTCGACATAAGAAGTTTTTTTTTGTTGTAAAACTGTTTATATATTCTGTTATGCAATTATCAATAATAGGACTGTACAAAATTGTCAACAATCGCCAGCTGAGTAACGCTTACCGGCGCCCCAGGCGGACAACGTTGATCAACGCACCGGAAATGACGTCAATGGAATTGGCCTAATTCCATACCTGGACACCTTCTGACACTACTCTGGCTACAATGGGACTATTTATAAGTTAAATAAAAAATTATCATATTTCAGCCTGGGGCATGCACAATGTTGGGCAATGACTATTGATAATATGTTGATTTTCATATTGAAGGATGCTGTATTTTGAGATATTTATAATATTGTTTGCTTGTAGTATTTCTTAATTATGTATTGCTTTTTACCGTAAAGTTGGAAAAATTTCTCCTTGAGAAGAAACTATTTCTTATACATTAGCATTTCTTGAACATTCCCAATATAAAAAAAGGAGTTTTAATTCAAGCATTACCTGAAATACTGCATAAATTATTCAATGTATTAAAAACCTGAGTACCAATAGTCAATAGTAGATTAACAGGATATTACAGAAAATATAATTTGAAAAAATATCTAAATTTTAATTAAACATTGTCTAACCTTTGATCAGTTTAAAAAGAAAATAGTTTATTAAATAAATTGACCATACGTATACTTTGAATAGCTTTCACGTTGGCATTTATTTTAAAAGATGTAATTTAAAATATTGTTATTTCAACACAGTGTTTATGAGTTCAATTATTTTTCCTCTAAACTAAATAGTTTGAACCAGTCATGTTTAGAAGTCGGAATATTAATTTTTTACAATAAAGACTATAGAGTAAAGAAAGTAACTTAGAAATCTTCAAGTGAAAGAAATGTCATTATTATTTAAATGAACAGATATTTTTAAACCACAAAAAACCCACACCCAGCCACTATTTTATTAGCTCATATTTAGAGATATAACATGACTGTATTATTTACGTACACATTTATTAGAGATGAGAGATAAGTACATTAATTTATTTTTTAAAATAGTAAAACCGTTGACATAAGTAACTTTAGGGAGATTTAATTATGATTAAATCGGCACTGGTGGCGCAGTGCTGTAACTCAGCTACTTGGGACAAAGTGTTTAGAAGATTGTAGGCGATAGGTTCCATGCTCGGTTCTCTTAATACCGATATGGCGTCCGCTCAATGGTTGTCATCAATATAGACACTACTAGAGAAGTCTGGAGTGTCCGTGTTGAATGGTAGTCAAGTTTCGGGTGTTGTGTAGGGAAGAGAACTAAGTGTTAAACTTGTCAATTAGCTGAAAATTAGACCAAAATTACGTGGTTCGGATTCCATGTAAAACTGTAGGTCCCATAGTTGACCTGGCTATTGGGCTATTAATAAATAGTCATTTCTGAGCTAAGTCAAACTCAGATAGTAACAATGACTACACTCGTTCATATATACTCATCAAACTCATTCACTCCTCTACGATCGGCGTCTTAGAGATGAATAATGAATAATAATAATAATAATAATGATAAAAGAAGAAACTCAGTTGGTGAAATGGTAAATAGTATTCAAGACAAGTATGGCTTATTTCTGTAAAGCTTTAGATTGTGTCGATTCTAAAAGATGAAGGAACAAGAAGGTTTTTATGGGCCCAAGAGTCGTAACAGCATGTCTAGACTCAGCCATAAACTTGAGTCTACCTGAATGTATGAACTATGAGAGTGCGTTTAAAAGGCATGAACTTTACATGTGTTTCGTACAGTTTTTGATTAGTTATGTTGTTTTAGAACTGTGAATGTAATTATGAAATTATCTTAGTCAGTATTTGTATAGAGTTTAACAAAGGAATATTAATTTAATTTTGAGTTAATATTTTAGCATAATTTAGGGTTATAGAATATATAAAACGAGTATTTCTAACTGTCTTGTATTTAAAGTATTACTATTGATGTGTTGTTATATTACTATATTGGAGCTTGTAATATTTATGGTGAAACTCAAACAATATTCTCATAAATTTCAGTCTGCTTTAGTCAATACGAACAAATTATTCTGAATTAATAACACAGGTATTCAATAAATTAACTATAATAATTTCGTTATTATAAGGTAGACTCACTGGATTTATAAGTTGAAATGTATTTCCACTCTTTGGACTTCACAATAAATTAATTAGGCATGACTGTCTTTAATTTTGTTTAAAAATAACTCTGATACTATTTTCTTAAAATGTTATTCCACCCACTAAATGTGGATATAACAAGTTAAAGTTTTTTTAACGACTATGTATTATTAAAACTATGACGGAATATTACAAGGTGCTTATGTGTCTGAGTCAACGTCACACTGACATGACCATTACCTTATCCCTGCTAAGTCTCTACCCAGGAAAATTCCTTGGTTCTTTGTAGAGTTTACATATTGAAAAAAAAAACGTATAAATGATGAAATATAACATTTAGTAGTGTCATCCGGCTTTTGGTGACCAAAACACTTATAATACAGTTATTTGGTACTTGTGGTCCACTAACACTGTATTGATAATCTTGGAAACATTTAATGGTGTCATCACATTTAATGATGTCATAAGATTTTAATGCCTAGAAATAGGTAAAATTGAACGTAATATGAAGAAAGCCAATCTCTAGAAATTAATGGACGACTTTGAAGTTTTATTGGTTAATTCCTTAATTTACGATAACTTTGTACATACTCAGTGGTAATGAATGTGTAAAACAAGTGACATAGCTAACTAAAAACTAGGTTATGTTCAAGCTTAAACTAATAAGCTTTATTATAGAAATGTATAAATTACATTAGCTCAATAACACTTATTTGCTGTTTACTAAATTAACACAGGCATAAATTTCATATAAACACGTTCAACGAAGTGCTGCTAATAAATTAGCATAATGAAGAAGCGTATCTTTCAAGTATGTATTCTACATATTAAAAAAAAGTATGAAGTCTCATTGAACTTTATATATATATAAATTCATTAAATATGTTGATCTTAAGAAAACCAAACTACAAACATAAGTTCAAAATATTTATATAACTTGTAAATATATTGTATAAATAAAAGTACATTTTATGCAATAAACATATACAGAAAAATATAATGTATTTGTTTAGGTCCTTGCAAATTTTTTATGCTGTAATGTTGCGATAGCGTGATCAGTAACAAATCTCCAGTTATTACATATATCACACTTGTACAGAAATGATGTTCGCTCTGGATGTTATGTTACATATGAACATTCCCACGCTCGGCTTACAAGAGTAATTGTAGACAAGGTTGTTTTCTTTCATATTTAAGAGTTCAGTTATGAAAATACATATTGTTCATGCTCTCTGGGAAAGCTGAAAGATGTATTTATGTCTATTAAAATAGTAATAATAAATATTTGTTGCATTTTTTATTTCTCATAACATCCACATCTACATTATAACAATATATGAATGAAAATTGATCATTAAATGAGTAAAAAAATTTTAATAATTACATCATGTAAAGCTAGCCTAACGTAATTGCAGGGGAATTCAAGTCGCGATTTAAAATTCCGAGAGATTAAACTAATTTTAGCCTGATGGGTTTAGACTGTTGTCTCATAACAGCGTTTCAGTAGTCAATAAAAAAAGTACCACTGACGTAGAAATACGTAAATATAAGATATATATTCGATATTTACTCAAGTTAGGTTTACACTTGTCAAAGTAAGGCATTTGTTAGATATTATTTTGGATCATATTGTTCTGTTATCACACATAGAATGAAGAGATACAGTTGTAATATGACAATACGCAATCAGTTAAATCGAAATTTTTTTACTTATTCTCAATTTCATCTCACAAACTAACATTTACACAAATAACCTAAGGTGAATCATGTAAATTTCATTCATAATTCCATACCTAATTATACCAAGAGAAAAGATAATAAACGAGTATTAAATATGAGTTACTTAAAATGAATTTCAGTTTCCAATAATATTAATCATCATGAAAATGAAGGTTCTGTATATTCTCATTAATTATGGTTGAAAATCAATGAGATTGTCTTTAAAGATGGTTTTAATGTACACTAAATGTAATATTCAAGCATACTTGATATAATGTAATGTAATACTTTACCAAGAGTCCAAACTAAATATGGATACCTATAATGCAGTAGGTGGTATAAGTTTTTCATATCAAATAGTTTTTATCTTATGAGCTAGATTTTACAATATAATTTTTTGATAAAGTAGTACCAGAGACAAAAAAAACTTGACTAGTCTAAAAGGCTTATCAAAATCCTTTATAATCTTCCATAACGTTGACCACTACTACATAATTATCAAATCACTACCCGTTGATTTGATACTCACTATATAAATTGAAACATAATGATTATGAAAACCGATTTTATATACTTTTGAGAATGAATGAACGTCTTTATTTAAAGGCGGAGTTAAAAGCGGAGGACGAAGTCCTCTCTTCCACTCAACGTTGTGTAAAACTATACAAATAACATAAAATTTAATTTCAAACTAAAACTAAAATTCAAACAAACTTAATTTACAAAGTGTAAACTAATAATCAAAGACAATAAAAAACTGAAAAATTATAAATATGGAAAATATGCAACTAATACAATTTAATAGTTTCAATAATCCAACACACTTACAAATTAATATAATAAATTTCATTCTCACAGACTCATTCACTCAGGTAATCCGCCATGAAAACAGTGCCCCACACCCCCATCACTCCCACGAGGCCCAAGAAGACAATGGTGCATGGTCATGAAAATAGAATAAAGAATTATACATCCAGAATCACAGTTTTTTATTTTATTTTATAAAATTTATATCTACCTACGGTGCACACCATTTTTACAAAATAAAGATTGTAAATACACAAATAGTAATTTATAACTAATAATAAAAATTATAATAGTAATTAATTTTAAGACATTACAACTAACATCCAATAGAATATGAATATTATAACAACAACAATATATATATATATATATAATAAAATAAATAACTAAAAAAACAAAAATCCAAATTTAAAAATAAGTAACAATAAATAAACTATGAAAACAGTATTAGCAATCGATAATAATAATTTAACGCAGTATAAATAACAGTATATACATATAAACAGCTATGATACAGTAAATAATTTATTTCTAATTGCAATAAATTAAAATAGGAGAAAAAATTGAAGATGCACGTTATGATACATAGCAATGGGATAGCACAATTTGAGTTGCATTAACTAAGGTCGTTTATATAGCTGTTTTATTGGAATCCAATGTTTAGTGAAATGTTAGTATTAGGAATAGGTTTTTGATTGTATTATATTGCATCGTAATTTTTACGTTAAAATTGCTGTGCATCAAATTTAGTTTTTCAATCAACCTTACAAATGTCCTTTGATACTATTTTATTTATCTAAAGTTCCTTAAGATTAAGTAGAAACCTTGGTTGTAAAAATACTTTATGAGCAACTGGTTGAGGATGCATGGTACGCTGTATTATTCAGGAGTAAAAAAAATATAAGTAACTCCTGTCTCCCACTCTAAGGAGACGATTAGTGAGAACCGGTTACGGGGTGGTCTAAAGCGTCAGGACTTGGTAACTGACTTTGAGATAACACAGGTTTGAATTCTGGCCTTGACTGAAAGTGTATCTGTAGTATTTATCATCTTCTGTACTGGTTCTCCCCCTTAACCTGTCTCTTAATTTACCCGCAATGATCAATAATATACGATGATGTGTCCTTCAGATTGAAGAGGAGATTATCTGCTTGGAAAAAAATCGTTCTCAGTGAACTTAAATATAAAACATAATAAATGGACCACTTGAATCCCTATATGTGTTATATTTTCAGACAACAATAACTATGCATACTTTTCTAACAAGTTAGCATGACAAAATATGTTCATTGTTGGTGTGTTTGGGGACAGCTTTCATCACATAACATTTTAACTCACCAAGTGGTATCGTCACCACCACTAAACTTCTTACTCCAAACGTCTTTGTAATCCTCTAACTGATGTATCCATTAGGTTTAGATCAGCTTTACATGGATCTCCCATTAAACTAAGGGAGTAGAATTTACGATATTTTCCCCGTCAGTATAGCTACTCGGTATGGTTACATTTGTATTGAGGTTCTTAAGAGATTATGAAGCTTTTAACAAATCCAAGTTGATGAACCTAAGGTTACCTTTTGCAAAATACGGGTAGGAAGCACTGCAGCTAATATAGTCACCAGATTATTCAAATATGGTTAAATGATACTAAAAATGGCCTAAACTGAAAGAAATAATTTTATAATAATTAATGTAATTTATAAGCAAAATATATTTAATTTTTACATGATCGTAAGTATGGTTTTCAGGCACCGTGCTGCAGTTCTAAGCGTAAAGATATATCAGCACCATTCTGAACATATGGATAAATAAATCACGATTTGAACAATGTTTGCTTAGTTGTATTATATACTCAGCGCTAGCTGTGTTTAGTGGAAAAATGCATTGCTGTATTTAAACACAGTTTATGAAATATAATATTCATTCAAAATGTAACTAAACTCCCCATTTCGGGGCATTTTACATTTACAGGTCGAAGACTACGTTAATAACAATTTACGTAGCTTGACAATTTACTTACGTTGATAGTGTAGCTTGACAATTTACTTACGTTGATAGTGCAGCTTGATAATTTACACACGTTGATAGTGTACCTTGACAATTTACTTACGTTGATAGTGTAGCATGACAATTTACTTACGTTGATAGTGTGGCATAACAATTTACTTACGTTGATATTGTAGCTTGACAAATTGTTTACTTTGATAGTGTAGCTTGACACTTTACTTACGTTGATAGTGTAGCTTGACAATTTACTTACGTTGATAGTGTAGCTTGACAATTTACACACGTTGATAGTGTACCTTGACAAGTTACTTAAATTGATAGTGTAGCATGACAATTTACTTGCATTAATAGTGTAGCTTGACAATTTACTTACGTTGATAGTGTAGCTTGACAATTTACACACGTTGATAGTGTACCTTGACAAGTTACTTACGTTGCTAGTTTAGCTCGTCAATTTTCTTACGTTGATAGTGTAGCATGACAATTTACTTGCGTTAATAGTGTAGTTTGAAAATTTGCTTACGATGATAGTGTAGCTTGACAATTTACTTTCGTTGATAGTGTAGCTTGACAATTTACTTACGTTAAAAAGACAATATAGAAAGTTTATATTTTATGTTATAAATCTTCTAACGTTTTTCAGTTGTGTCTTTTTTTCTATTACACTTGAATTTTGGTTAAAAATTACTAAAAGCGAATACGGTAAATAGGTTCTAACTTAAGGTAAACAACTAAAAACGTGTATTGAAAGTTAAGAGTTAAATAAAATGTCTATTACCTCAAATAAAGATCTCGCGTGTTTGAGAATTTACATTATTTAGGTTTAAATATTTATAGTTCTAAGATGGTCTTTTATTGAATAACCAATTATGGTTTGGCTATGAGTGTACTTTGCATTTGTTTCAAAATGAAATGGAAATTCAAGGTTACATATTATTTTGTTGCATTTTGCAATGTGGTGACACAAAAGGTTGAAGGTTTTCACATGTAAGAATAATAGAAACGATTTTACGTAATGTCAAAAGGTATGGTAAATATTCAGATTTACGTGTTTTAGTTGTTTAATAATAATAACATTATTATAAAGAGGTATAAAAAATACATATCTTATTTGATCAAGTAGTTTTCGATGTGTAAGATGTGATAAATATCTGAGAGCTCTTAAGCTAACTAAAAAATATTAATACTATGTTTTATGCAGTAGTATTGATAGTGATGATTTAGAAGAGTCATCTTATCCAGTAAAACTATCCAGAAAAATATATATATATATATATATATATATATATATATATATATATATTTTTCCTGCCCTGTAACTCATATTTCCTCAGCATCGTGTTGAAGGCAATAAAATCTGTCAAAATGAAGAACTTTACAGATATAACAACAAATGGACTACAACTTTTATTGTTCCTCTTTTTTTCTGCCAGAAAGCAGCTGTGTCGACTGTAAGATAATGGCTTCACTTCCGTTTCCGGTTTCATTGCCTATACAGCCACATCAGTTATTATTGATACATTTTGTCATTGTACTCTCTACTATGGCACCTGCCATATACATAATATTCATCTTCTAAATACCAGCAGTCATTATTTTCAGTTCCTTCCAATTTGTTATAATTTTAGATATTATTTTAATAATTTAATGAATGGTGTATGTGAAATAAAATTATTTTGGTAATATAAATTTTAAATTGACAACATGCTATTAATCTACATGTAATTTTGTATAAATGATTAATTCTAAATTTAAAATGCATTCATTACATGTTCAGTGTTGGACCTCTTTAAACTTTTAACGATTCGTTAAATTATAATAATGTTCTATTTAATTGTTTGTATGAAACTATACAACTCTTTGTCAGTTTCTACTCAACAGTTATATTATAAAAATTTCAAAACAAGATAAAGAACAATTTTAAAAGACAATTTTTTATATAACATTGAAGAAACCTTGAACTAATGCAGAAAAATCCTGCAGTACTATAATTTTTATACACTATTAAATTTTATATTATATACAATTTTATACTTAAAATTATTTTAATAAAGTATTATTAGTATTGTTATCTTAAAATATAAAATGCTAACTGTATAATATTTTAGTTTTTAGTAATGCGTGTTGGTACAGTACAAATGAACGTAACACTACTCAAACATATTACAATATAATCCCAAAATGCACAAACATATTACAGTACAAGTACAAAATGCACAAATATGATGGTAATAGATTTCCCTGAACCACGCTCACCTTCCTCAGAAAGGGGGATCTTTTGTGAATCTCTCTGGTCTGAGGAAGGTGGGCGTGGTTGACGGAAATCTATTACCATGTGCATTTTGTACTTGTATTGTAATATATTTGTGCGTCTTGCGCTTATATTGTAATGTATTTTTGTTGTGTGACGTTCACTTGTACTGAATCATATTTTCTACAATATTATCCTTGTTTTCCACTGTTAATAAAACTGGT
Source organism: Stictocephala bisonia (assembly GCA_035578905.1). NCBI lineage: Eukaryota > Metazoa > Arthropoda > Insecta > Hemiptera > Membracidae > Stictocephala > Stictocephala bisonia. The sequence goes on from JAQJVL010002036.1 coordinate 44,893, forward strand.
ACTTTTGTTCATTTGCTCGCTTTATTTTTTATTTTATATATTAATACATTGCATAGTACTACCAAATGTTATGTTGGTTCCAACTAAACCTTTTAAGCCTGAGGCGTATTTTTTACCTTAACGTCCATTCTTTCAAGATATATTTACTAACTCTCACACTAGTTCTATGTAAAATATATATGCTCACCAAAATCTCATAAAATAATTTTTATTTTTATAACTAAATACTTACCTAAAACAATATGAGAAGAAACCAACCTACATGGAAAAAATCTGAACAGCTGCTTACGAACAGAAATACGGATGAAGAAGGGAAAGCAACTTATGAGTAATCTTCTTAAAATGAAGAGTAACATATAAACTTGAAGACGTGTACCATGAAGTCTCAAACAAATAATCCATAATAAAACCTATGTATGACTGTGACATAAAAAATTTGTATATTATTTGTATTCTTAAAACTTTGATCCTTTAGTATACGGATAAACTATTATTATTAATTAGTTTGTTTTAGTGTTTCTAATCAATCACTTTGGTAATACACTTTATACTATACTAATCCTGTTTGAATTCTCACCACATTCGCTAATCATTAAGCATAAAGCAATCATGACATCATTAAAACTCCTCACCCTTCCGTTAGGACTAACCCTCTTCTTCCTATTTACTATTTTACTAGATAAACTATTTGCTTCTACCTTTATCTGTCTGTTTACTTTTTACCGCCCATTATTAATTTTTATTCGTACTAGTGCTTTTCCAGTAAGAACATAAAATCAGATTTTGTGTTTTTCCCAAACTTTTTCATTCATCCCAAAGATGTTTTATATCCTATTGCTCATTCTTTCAAAATTAAAAAATTATTTCAAAATTTTTCACTACTAATTTATTCCTCAAACATAATTATTTCTAGATTTAATAATATTCTTTAAACATATTTAATGTCTAGTTTTAATTGTGTGTGTTTTTTAATTATTTTCATTTTTCAATCCCCTAAACAAATTGTGTTCCGATCAGACATCAACTCCTAATTAAAACTTGATTATCTTTAAAATGTTTCTAAGACATTTCATTCCAATACCAAGCTACCTTACCCTAGTTATATATTCATTTATTCAAATAATTAATTATATAACAAGATTAGCTGCGCTCAATACATAATTTATAATTAATTGATTAACATAGTCATACTATAATTGGACACTTTAAACAATATTTATTATCTTGTAACATCTTTGATATTACCGTCATTCAATGATCTTTCTCCGATATATACTTATATGAATCATTAAATTTACACAACAAGTATTGATTTAATACTTTTTTTGATTTAAAACGCCACATTTTTTTATTGACTTAATTATAAAATATATATTTTTATTTGACTTACATGAGTACTTGCAGTTTAGTACCTATACATTTTGGACATATTGTTATGTATACATATTATATGGGTGTGATTATTAAAAGTTATTTGAGCAATGTATGAAATATGTAATTAATACAAAATGTAACTAATAATTAATATAAAGAACAAATAAAAATATCATATTAAACGATGAATTATTTTGGGATTGAATAGAAGAAAATTGAACATCTAAGGCAGTCACTATTGAGCATATCAATTCTCCATACTCTAATCACTAAATATGTAAATGTTACAGAAAATCACGGCTAGAAACAGTTTATAAATTTACATGAAAGTATCAGATGGTAAAATATATTGTCATGAACGATAAACTATAATTTTTTAGTTATTTCTATATTTCGATGAAAAATAATAATAATAAAAAAAAAAAAGATTTACAATGTAGAGTACAAAATGACCAATTAATTATATTGTAATTTAAATATCTAAATTATATCAGTTTTATACCATTCACTTATTATGTGTATCAATTCCCAAACCTACAATATGTAATGTAGTTAACAGTACCCTTGTGATTTTTTTGACCTGTCTACCCTCAGTAGCAATAATACCATTATGACAGCTGTAAGAGAAAGCAACTTTTTTGATATTGTTGCTCAACATTTTGGGAAACTTCGATCTTAGGGGAGCCACATATGTTGATTGCATTTAGATACAGTTCTCTAATCACTATTTTCAATTCCCAAAGTAACATTATAATATGTAGTTGACAGTCCCCCTAGGGGTTGTTTGACCTGTCAACCCTCAGTAGCAATAATACCATTATGACAGCTGTAAGAGAAAGCAACTTTTTTGATATTGTTGCTCAACATTTTGGGAAACTTCGATCTTAGGGGAGCCACATATGTTGACTGCATTTAGATACAGTTCTCTAATCACTATTTTCAATTCCCAAAGTAACAATATAATATGTAGTTGACAGTCCCCCTCAGTATGTTTGACCTGTCAACCCTCAGTAATGATATTACCTTTATGACATCTGTAAGAGATAGAGCAACTTTGTTGACGACTGTTGCCCAACAGTTTGGGAAACTTTGATCTTAGGGGAGTCACAAGTGTTGACTACATTTGAATACAGTTCATTAACCACTATTATCAATTCCCAAAGGGTCATTAAATACTGGAGTTGACAGTCCTCCTAGGGGTTGTTTGACCTGTCAACCCTCAGTAATGATATTACCTTTATGACATCTGTAAGAGATAGAGCAACTTTGTTGACGACTGTTGCCCAACAGTTTGGGAAACTTTGATCTTAAGGGAGTTAGAAGTGTTGAATAAATTTGAATACAGTTCATTAACCGCTATTATCAATTCCCAAAGGGTCATTAAATACTGGAGTTGACAGTCCTCCCAGGGGTTGTTTGACCTGTCAACCCTCAGTAGCAGTATTACCTTTATGACAGCTGTAAGAGAGAGCAACTTTTTTGATATTGTTGCTCAACATTTTGGGAAACTTCGATCTTAGGGAAGTCACAAGTGTTGACAGCATATGAATACAGTTCATTAACCGCTATTATCAGTTCCCAAAGGGACATTAAATACTGGAGTTGACAGTCCTCCTAGGGGTTGTGTGACCTGTCAACCCTCAGTAATGATACTACCTTTACGACATCTGTAAGAGATAGAGCAACTTTGTTGACGACTGTTGCCTAACAGTTTGGGAAACTTCGATCTTAGGGGAGTCACAAGTGTTGACTACATTTGAATACAGTTCATTAACCGCTATTATCAATTCCCAAAGGGTCATTAAATACTGGAGTTGACAGTCCTCCTAGGGGTTGTTTGACCTGTCAACCCTCAGTAAGGATACTACCTTTATGACATCTGTAAGAGATAGAGCAACTTTGTTGACGACTGTTGCCTAACAGTTTGGGAAACTTCGATCTTAGGGGAGTCACAAGTGTTGACTACATATAAATACAGTTCATTAACCGCTATTATCAATTCCCAAAGGGTCATTAAATACTGGAGTTGACAGTCCTCCTAGGGGTTGTTTGACCTGTCAACCCTCAGTAGCAGTATTACCTTTATGACAGCTGTAAGAGAGAGCAACTTTTTTGATATTGTTGCTCAACATTTTGGGAAACTTCGATCTTAGGGAAGTCACAAGTTTTGACAGCATTTGAATACAGTTCATTAACCGCTATTATCAGTTCCCAAAGGGACATTAAATACTGGAGTTGACAGTCCCCCTAGGGATTGTTTGCCCTGTCAACACTCAGTAGCAGTATTACCTTTATGACAGCTATATTAGAAGGCAACTTTGTTGATAGCTGTATCCCAACAATTTGGGAAACTTCGATCTTAAGGGAGCCACAATTATTGATTACACTTGAATACAGTTCACTAATAACTATTATTAGTTATTAAAGAAACAGTATATACAGGAGTTGACAGTCCCCTCGGGGATTGTTTGACCTGTCAACCATCCATCAGTAGCGATATTACTTTTATGACAGCTATAGAGAAAGCATCTTTGTTGAAACCTGTGTCCCTACAATTTGAGAAACTTCGATCTTAGGGGAGCCACAATTACTGATTACATTTGAATGCAGTTCACTATTAACTATTATCAGTTATCAAAGAAACAGAATATACTGGAGTTGACAGTCCCCTCGGTGATTGTTTGACCTGTCAACCATCCATCAGTAGTAATATTACTTTTATAACAGCTATAGAGAAAGCATCTTTGTTGAAACCTGTGTCCCTACAATTTGAGAAACTTCGATCTTAGGGGAGCCACATTTATTGACTATATTTGAATACAGTTCACTAATAACTATTATCAGTTACCAAAGGAACAGTATATACTGGAGTTGACAGTCCCCCTAGGGGGTTGTTTGACCTGTCAACCATCCATCAGTAGTGATATTACTTTTATGATAGCTATAGAGAAAGCAACTTTGTTGAAACCTGTGTCTCTACAATTTGAGAAACTTCGATCTAAGGGAGCCACAATTATTGACTACATTTGAATACAGTTCACTAATTGCTAGGACATTAAATACTGGAGTTGACAGTCCCCTAGTGGTTGTTTGTCCTGTCAACCATCCATCAGTAGTGATATTACCTTTATGACAGCTATATTATCAGGCAACTTTATTGATAACTGTGTGCCGAAAATTTGGGAAACTTCCATCTTGTGGGAGTCGAATACCAAACGAAGTTCAAATTAATACCATCCGTTTGTCAATAGTATAAAACCCACAAATAAAACGTAATAGAATTTTATTATTTTAAATATATTTCTTTAGAAATCCTTAAAATTTTTCATAAAGGTTCCACAGTTTAAATAAAATACAACGCCACCCTAATTTCCAAATAGTTATAAACTAATTCTTAACTAATTAAATTGACGGATTGTGAATAAATAGATTAAAATACGACTTGTTATTGTAATATAGTATGAAGTTCATCCAATTCTGCAAATTTCTAGACATTTGAAAATGGTAATGGTAATATTCTAGGTTCCATCCAACATTAATGTTGACTAGAATTACATACTTACTTTGTAGTATTTATTACCAATATTCTTGTTAGCATAGTTAAATATCTAAGGTACCTTGTTTCTATTTTAGTAATTCACAGTAAACCGTCTGTACGATCATTGTATATCAAGGCAATGTAATATTTTAAATCAAGTTATATTATACGATATTTCAAGTTTTTAATTAATCTTTATAAGCCAAGGAATACTATGTAGTTAATCCAAATATGTTTTAATCGTTTTGTATCCTGTTATACAAAGTGCAGCAATCTATCTAGTGTCTCTTCAATTTGCTCTTACTACTTGAGTTATGGCGATCTTCCGTAGTTTATTTGTAACGTTAACAATTTATATATATGAATTAAATAGTAATAAAATCACGTTACATCGAGAAAGATAGAATTAATAAAAATTACTTTCTTTAATAAGGTAAGCAAGGACTTGTATTAAGGTCGAAGTTCTTAAATCACATTGAAGATGTATAATACTTTATAAGCTCTGACGTAGGATATAATTAATTCCACAACTTTATATTACATATATATAACAAAAAACAGTATACATGCAAAGACAGGTCGTAAATTTAATATTAATGGTTTCACTGTTCTTAAACATTAAAGTTTTTAATGTTCAAATAAGTATAGAAACAATTGATTTCCGACCCGTTAGTCTTGATGGAAATCTGTATATATACGATATTAAAACTAGATATAAAACTATCAGTGTATGTGGGTAATACTAATGCAGTAATACACGTAAAAATGTGTTTATAAATAGTATTTTACGTGCACACTAAATAATTATCATAACAATCATAATCATTTATGGCTTTTGCCAATTTTTAGATTTTTTTAAGGAGAGGTCGATCTCCTTCTTAACCTTACTCTGCCCATTCCTCATAGACTATTGATCTGTGCGTGGAACTTATTCAGACAGAGTAAGGGGAGAACCAGTACAGTACAAGGTGAATATTAGAGATAAATCTTCCAGCCCAGGCCGAAATCGGATCGCCCCTAAGCATTTAACAGCAATAGGCATTTATTTTGCTGTTAAATTTATAAGCTAACAAAATACATTTAATAATGTATATAAAAACATACATAAATTATAACTTCATATTATATAATAATAGTTAAATAAAATAGAAGAATAAATATATTGACGATAGTAAATATAATTTTGAAATGCGTAAAATTTGGTAAATTTATCCTTTAATGAATGCCTTCTAAGAAGTCTTTAGTTTTCCAGTTTGATTAATTTTCTAAATAATATATTGACTATTTCAAAATTGTTTGATAGTTGGCACTACTTGAAGGTCTTCAGGGAGTTTATTAAATAATTTAATTCCATTATAAAACAAATTGTTTTGATAATTTAATTTTATAAATTAACTTTATATTAATAACTATTAGTTTCCGAAATTTTTTTTAGTTACTTATGTAATTAAATTCAAGCACATACAGTTTTTATTTTCTAAAATATGTAATAAATTATAAAACGCATGTTTGTCTTTATAACTCGTTCATTAGAGACAATCAGGTAGACTCAAAGTTTACGACTCAGTCTAGACATACTGTTACCCTTAGACTCATAAAAGTCTCCTGTGATCCTTCTTGTCAGACTTAAGTCTCACTTGGGTAAAGTGCATCTAAATATGATGTATAACAACTGAATGTTTGTTTTTAGATGAACGAAGTTCCTTTGTGTGATCGCACCCTATATTAGTCCTTCCACTTGCTTTGAATACTACATTTACTATGTTTAAATCGGATATTTTATCCATTAATGTACAATAATGGCTAAAACTATAGTGAATTGTAACATTTATGTACAAGTTATACAGGAAATTATTAAATAGTTCATACTAATCCATTTTATTCCAAAAATATTGGTGTCGTTTAATTTGACTTGACCATGCATTCATAGTTAAAATCAATAAATAAAATACGTAATTCTGCAGTAAATTAAAACAAATATTAGAAACGATTTTATGTTTACTTAAAGGAGCACCTAAAAACCGGTTAGACATCTACCTACTAGGATTTAAAATCAGTAAACAATTTAGTATATAATAAATCAACGACGGATCATATGTAAATGCCTGTTTTTTTGTATGAATATAATAGGCAACCTTGCTTTAAAAATAAAAATAAAAATGGTTTCATTATTTTAGTAAATGATTCATAATTATTATCCCACTAATTTGTAAGAAATTTCTTAAAACCTCAAAGGTTAAAAATATACTACTTCCTTTAGCCTTAATTGATTTACTATGTATTGAATAATTTATTTTCATAAAATAACAACCATAGCATTCCTACGTTCTGTTACTTATGAACAAAATTTATTCAATGTTGTACGATTAATTGGACTGTTATTAATTAGGAATTAATAATGAAATAATTAATTACTCAATTAACACAACTAGTTAAATAATTAGCAACTAATTAAAATTAGGAAGGACGAAGGAACCTTTTTATCCAAATTGGACGAATAAGATTAAAACTCCTTAAATTTTATGGTAAAATAACGATAAATAAAATATTCTGAAGTATTTATTTCTCGATATGGATTCGCAGGGTACTGTAAAATGATAAAACCTGTGACGAATGATCATGAATGAGGTTTTTGTTGTGGTTGCAATATACCTGGAGGGTATGAGCACGGTCAGAAGTATGGGATCACTTCAACGAACCTCTGGGATTATTACGTCAGTACAGGAACATTACGTCACTAGCTAAAACCCAACCTTTTTTTCTAGTAGCTCTCCTATAGGAAAATACAGGAATTAAGACAAAGTAAATAGCTTACAACACAAAATCCATGGACTTAATCGTTACAAACACTTTAAGGATCAACATCAACCCCTTCAATCAGGAGAACCGAAAGACAAATACACCATTGTACGATTTCTCTATGGTTATACAGGTCATCATTGGATGGATACATGTCCGTAAACCCAAGTCTCCACATACAGGATGACATGTTCTACGTTGTCTATTTAGCAATATTGTAATAGACAATATTGTAATGTCTAATTCAGTCTTACGTGATTTTTGATGATTACATAGTTATTTAAGTTACAACTCAGTGTGTAAGCAATAAAATGTAACAACTGTTGTCCATCCAATAGGATTATGGTCTATTCTGATGATAGCATTGAAAATAGGTTAATAAATACATTTATCATGTTACTTTCAATATAACATTGTATGAATCTCTCTCTTTGCACCTATGGAGTATTAAATTAAATTTCTTAGTTTTGATTTAACATCGCTCTTTTATTCTTGCCAACACATAAATTAGAAAAAGGGATTCGTTAAGTTATTTTGTATGGAACAGCAATTTGGTTTAATCTTTATTTGATAGTTTTTGTACTCGGCTGATTATTTTAATCAAGAACAACATTGGTGTTAGCTAAAAACCTTTTGTTACGAACTAAGTATTATCTTTTGATCTTTATTGAAGGGGACATAAATTCAAAGATACGGTTGATTTCACCATAAACTTTAATACCATTACAAGTTTGTAGATTAAATATTCACATTTTATACATTTTTAAAGTAAATCACACTTCTATACATTTTTATCCATATAGTTATAAAGTAAGATGTCGAAAATATAAATAAACAATTTTCCATGTATTTAACTTCTAGATTTAGTAAAGTTCTATATTGCTCAAAATGTATAAAATGAAATAACATTTTAAATATATACCACTGTCTACTAACCAATTACTAAAAAATGTTCACCTATAGCTGTGAGAGATAATACAAAATATCGTAAAAACCCAATTATACAGTATAAGTAGGTAGGGCTAAGGGCTAATCAGTCCCATATAGCTGAAAATTACGTTAATTTTACTTAAAAAGGATCTCTGATCTTACAGTTTGAGAAAAGTAGGTTTTATCACTCGTTATCTGCACTGACCTGTCCTACCCCCATGTTTGAACTAGTTAGGTAAAGTTTACTAAAGTAAATACTTAAAGAAATGTGTTGTATATGAAAATTACTATTTAGTTTTCATATATTAGTAATAGTTACTTAGATTACCTCGTATAAATAGTATATTTATGTAGTAATCTATTGAATGAATAGCGAAAAATACGGAGAATTCTTTTGATACAAAATAATATTATATATATATATATATATATATATATATATATATATATATATATATATATATTGATAAATTAGTAAGCCTAAACCCTAATTTTCTAATGAATTGCCTTAATTTTATGTTGTCTAAATGACAAATATAATTAAACAACTTAAAGTTTAATTTGTACGTTGAAATATGACTACCTTGTTTATATGATTATAAAATCAAATTTGAATTTTTCAAAGGATAATATATTTTATGACATTTATTTTAATTTTAATTTAATAACAAAATATTAAATGTACTGAACTGTGCAGTCAAATTCCATGCCAATAATATCAAAATATCTCTAAGGACTGATAAAAAGACCATTCTGCTGTTCAATACTTCATCTATAAGTTTTGTAAGGTCCGGATCTCAGGAAAACAAAGAAGTACTTTCCCACGTATCGCTAATCCAACTCAAATAGGTTTTATAGAATTTAATGACCTTCTCTAAACGAATAAACGTTATTTTATTTAAAGCTGTAAGGAATTTGAATCTTGTTATGTGAAGCACTAAATATTCCAATGACAAAGTGCCATTGTGTTGTCATTGGATCATTATATCCTTTACTGGCCGTCGATTCGAAGTTACTAACAGTATTGCAGTGTTGTTTGTAACTACGACTGGTGTATACAGATGGAGCAGCCTAGTGCCATCCAGTGGAAACCTGGAGCTATATGAAGTGGAATCCTACCTAGAACTTAATTTACAGAGTACTACCATTTCTTTTTTTTTTTTTACAGTGTTCTTCATGGGCATACTGGTTTGGTGGACATTATATGTATATGAGCTTCAGGATATACTTTTTGCTCAATGCATCCATTTTCTGCCCATACTTTTAAGTATATGACGTGGTGATTACATGCTCTATCATGGAAAACAGGTTTCTAAATCTTGATTATTTCAAAAACGGTTATTACAGGCTCCCAAGCATGTAAGAGCAGCTCTTGATACTTTTATGTGTGACTAAATTCAAACCTAGTTTAGCCCCACGTCTTTAGTGTTGCGTGAATATGTTTGGAGACGCTTGAGCTGGCCAAGGGGAACATGTCTATATCGACACGGCGTTCGCTCAATGGTTGCCATCGACGTGGACACTACTAGAGAGGTCTGGGGTCCATCTTAGATAATAGTCAAGGTTAATACCGTATGTTGTGTAGCGAAGAGAACTGAGTGTCACACTTGTCAGTTAGCTGAGAATCAGACCAACACTACGTTGTTCGGATTCTACATAGTTACCCTGACTATTGGGCTATTCATAAATAGTCCTTTATGAGTTAAGTCGAACTCAGATAGTAACAATGACTACAGTCGTTCATATACACTCATACAACTCATTCGAAATACATATTCACCCTTATCTTGACGATCAAAATAAAATAAATAAAAATAAAAGATGGTTTGTTGTAAAGAAGAGAGATAGATTCCTGTAACGATAGTTTAAAAAAGTTCTACATGAAATAAGATAAAACTAAAATATGCACCATTTCTTAAACAACTAAATGGGAAAATTTAGAACTCCATTACATTTTCCAACACTAGTAGAACAATGTTTCTATTTACCTTTTCTACTAAATCAAGAAACTAATAATTTATTGGGGGTTCATTGTAATGGATATTTCTTTAAAACAATAGAGTGTTACTGTGATGAATGTTTCCGCTCCTGGTCCTAACAATAGTATTCAAAGGTCAGGCCTTCCGGTGTAGGTGGTCCATTGGTTCTGTACCACTACAAGTTGCTCAAACATTAGCCAAACAATGTTCTTTAGCAACACCTTTTCTTGATATTACTTCTTTTAATAACATTTCATGAGATATATTACAACAAATAAACATGTTTTACTTGTCAATTAGATTACAGTTTACTATTTACTTTTATACGTTTCTACACTTTTAGGTTAGAAATATGTAAGTACTAAAAAAATTGCCATTAATATTAATTGTTACTCATAAAAAAGTTATACTATCAGAATTTAACTTTTATCAATCCATAGCATTATACTATTGTGAAGTACTATTTACTAACTGCCATTTAACCATCATCAACCAACTAACAACAATATATTATTTATCAACTGCTATTTTACTATCAACAACTAAGTAACAATATATTATTTACCAACTGCCATTTTACAATCATCAACCAATTAACAACAATATATTATTTACTAACTGCCATTTTACTATCATATACCAACTAATAACAATATATTATTTATCAACTGCTATTTTATTATCATGTACCAACTAACGACAATGCATTATTTTTCAACTGCCATTTTACTATCATCAATCAACTAACAATATATTATTTATCAACTGTCAATTTACTATCATCAACCAACTAACAACAATATATTATTTATCAACTGCCATTTTACTATCATATACCAACTAACAACAATGTATTATATTTCAACTGCCATTTTACTATCATATACCAACTAACAACAATGTATTATTTTTCAATTGTAATTTTACTATCATCAACCAACTAACAATATATTATTTATCAACTGCCATTTTACAATCATCAACCAACTAACAACAATATATTATTTATCAACTGCCATTTTACTACCATCAACCAACTATAAATATATTATTTATCAACTGCCATTTTACAATCATCAACCAACTAACAACAATAGATTATTTATCAATTGCCATTTTACTATCATATACCAAATAACAACAATATATTATTTATCAACTGCCATTTTATTATCATCAACCAACTACAACAATATAATTTTTTTCATCCTTAGACACGTATTTACTTAGTCTTATTTTTTAGATTTTTTTGTACTTAAACATAATTGTTATTATTGTTTTCAATGGCATATTCTATGGCTATGTGTCTGTACCAGTGTATATCATCGCCTCCACGAAAAAATATAATTATGCCATACTCATCTTTTTATCAGATTAATGAATATGTTTATTGTAAGCACTTCATATCACCGGGTCTAGTGCATGTTACAATTTGAGATTGCGTCCAAAGAATTTATTTTAGAATGTTGATAATTTTTTGGAAATGTGAGAAATAAAACAGCGATTTGGTATCTAGTTGTGACAGTCGTATTGTGATAAAGGACAACTATTAACTGGTTGTCAGAACTCACATATGGCTAGGAAATTATTTATTTGACTATTAGGTCTTAATATAAAAAAATCCCATTTAAAAAATGGTATATTATTTTAAAGAAATATTTTAAATAAATCAAATGATCAAAAATATAATAGTTTATTAAACCCCTTAAAACTAAATTAATAAAATAATAGTTATTTATTATATTATGAGCATATATAATTTAATTAAAAATGTTATTGAGAAAGCTCATCCACCAGTATACATACATATCAGTGATACATCTGTAGTTACTGGAAAACAAATTTTACTTCAGGTCAGTAAAGGTATTGGTATTGAAGTAATATCAAATTATATAGATACAAAATAAATTAAAAATACGTTTAAAACTATTTTAGTCTTTTTTGATAGTCATAATTGAGATTATTAATTAATAGCAAATGTTCAAAACATCAAATATCCCTAAAATACGATACTTATAAGTTTGGTTATTTATAAATATAACCATATTTTTGTCTTAAATACATTCAGATTGACTTGTATTTTTCCAAGAATACTCAATTGCTGACAGTAATTTAGTGGTCATATAATTTATTGATAACATTTATATTAAAACTACTAATATAGTTCCAATTACCTCAATATAGTTCCATTTAGTTGGATAATAGCCTACGTTATGACGTCATAGAGCCCATTTCTACACGTAAATTATGCACATTTTATATTATGTTTTAAATGTATTCATTCGTATAGTAATAAATTACTTAAATTGTGTATATATGAATCTAAGTAAAAATAGTATGGGAGGAACTGACAGATTACGAAGTGTGATAATCGTTATTATTCAATGTCTGATTGTATTATCATTCAATTAAATAAATTGAATAATATGTAAATTGTTAAAAGATCGATAAAAATGAAGGTTTTACTTCATCTTATAGAGATATCATCAATAAACGTTTGCCACTTTTTTCGTTTTTTAGCATAATATCAGTTTTGTGAGGGCATGAGTTGTATTAGCATGACTATACTTAGAATGAATAATATTTGGTAATTTAAAACACCCAAAACTCATAAATTAAAATTCCAAGGTCATTTTAATGTGATGTTGATTTAGTTGAGGATTATGTTTCCAAATACACCTAGATGGATTCTCCGTAACAAATGAGGTATGGTTAAAGCAAATGGTAACCTGGATAATTATTTTAAAAAATGAGCTCTCTACTAACTATGCTTGTAGATCAACAAGTTATTATATGTATTTATATTTATTCGAGATATTTAAAGACGAAATCTGAGTAATGACAAAAGTGAGTTTGATATGCTTTGAACCACATTTTCCAACAATAAAATTAATCATAGTCAAAAATATCTCAGGACAGACATACTTTGTCTACTAAAATGAAGATATGAGGCTTAAATTTGAACTTTTTAATAGGAACGACACAGAAAGAAAGGTAATAAAATATAATTTAAATTGTGCTGAGGGATGGAAGTGATGTAAAAAGATGTTTTCATTCTTAAATGTTTTGCATACTAATATTGTTACTTTTATATGATATGGTTATTGTTTTTATGTTTATTTGTCATATTTATAAGTGATGAAATTGTTTGTTTGATACTTCATATATTGACTGATGAATAAAAGTGTAACATTATAAACCTAAAAATAAAAATTATTAAATTTTAATTTTATTAAGTCTAAATATGTTTGAAATTTCAAAATATACGTTGAATAAAGTTCAAATAACAATCGATTCTTCTAGATGTAATATACAAATATAAATCATTTGTATCGATCCAAATCCAAGGTAAGAAATCAAGAGTTTCGTGAAGAGTTAATCTTATCGTACAGTAAATAATGCTTAGTTTTGTATTTTCCGGATATAAATCACTTAATTGCTAATTTTACAAACTGAAGTTAAAGCTTTATAAACACTCTGGTGTTGAATCGTTTCTTTTCACATTGCCAAACTTTATTGATCACAATGATCCAAGCTGACTGCTTAACACAATCTCCAAACAGAAATAAAACAGACTACGGAAGTTAGGAATTCCAACTTTAAATTAGTTAAGTTTGTTGCAGTAAAACTTGTGTTTGCTCCACAGTTAACCCATCAATGAGCTGACTGGCTACAGATCTTTGGTTTGACTTTCAATTAAGAAGCACATGCTCAAGCTGAACTTGAGTTGCCCAATTTATGCTCATTCGTCACTTATTAGTTATAATCATCTAACAATGTATATTATATATTTGAGTTTTAAATAAAATGTCAAATAAAGGCGTATTTTTTATTTAATTTAAATTAAAGTGGAATATATGTAAGGGATATTATACAAACACACAAGTTTTCAAAACGTACCTTAACAGAATATAATATTAAACAAATTAATGATTTAATATTTTAAAATAGAACATTTTTGAGGTCCTTTAGACAGATGCACAATGGTGCACCAAAGTAATCAATATAAAATCCCCTTCTGAAAACGAACCATATAATAAACATCTAAAATAGGATTCGTTTTTTAAAAATAATTATTCTGTCACAAAGCCGTTTAATATACTGAATCTTTTCCATTAATTCACTACCATAACAATAACTTAGGCTAACTTAACAAAACCAAACTAAAACTATCACAACATAATTAAACCTAACATAACAAAACCAAACTGAACATAACATAACTAAACCTAACATAACCAAACCAAACTTAACATAACATAACTAAACCTAACATAACCAAACCAAACTTAAAATAACATAACTAAACCTAACATAGCCAAACCAAACTTAACATAACATAACTAAACCTAACATAACCAAACCAAACTTAACATAACATAACTAAACCTAACATAATCAAACCAAACTTAACATAACATAATTAAACCTAACATAACCAAACCAAACTTAACATAACATAACTAAACCTAACATAACCAAACCAAACTTAACATAACATAAGTAAACCTAACATAACCAAACCTAACTTAACATGACATAAGTAAACCTAACATAAGTAAACCTAACATAACCAAACCAAACTTAACATAACTAAACCTAACATAACCAAACTAAACTTAACATAACATAAATAAACCTGACATAACCAAATCAAACTTAACATAACATAACTAAACCTAACATAACATAACCAAATTAATGGCAGGGAATAAACGGAAAATAACCATTATACCTACTTGAATTAGTTAATGGTTGTAGGAAGTTAAATTTGTTATAAAGCTAAATAGATTATGAAGCTAAATTTGAGTTTATAAGAAAACTAAACATCGACATTAACAACTGTTCCTCCCCGGTCTTTTCACAATATCCGATTATTTCATTTGAGTTATATTAGAATTCTAAACTAACTTTAACAATTAACAAGGATCATGGACTATTTTTAATGTGGTTTGAAATCTCTTGCTAAATATCGTTCTTTATGAATGTTAATTTTATGATAATGACAGGAATAAAAAATATTAAAATTGTCTCAGGTACTTTGTTTCTTTGTTTGTTTTCGTACCTACAACAGACAAAGATTAATAAAGACAAAGCATTGCACATTCAGTGAATAAACAATTTTATAAACCTGTAAAACATTAATCAGAAGTATAAATCTATAACAATTTCTTATGACTTTAATAATGACATTTCACTATGTTAGGTTAGTAATCATACAATACATTAAATTGATAGCTTTTCAGAACATAATACAGAGCTCTAAACTATTTTCTAACTAGTATATAGCTAAGAAAGTTTGTGTGGCAATATACTAAATATTTTCTAACTAGTATATAGCTAAGAAAGTTTGTGTGGCAATATATTAAATATTTTCTAACTAGTATATAGATAAGAAAGTTTGTGTGGCAATATACTAAATATTTTCTAACTAGTATATAGCTAAGAAAGTTTGTGTGGCAATATACTAAATATTTTCTAACTATTATATAGCTAAGAAAGTTTGTGTGGCAATATACTAAATATTTTCTAACTAATATATAGCTAAGAAAGTTTGTGTGGCAATATACTAAATATTTTCTAACTAGTATATAGCTAAGAAAGTTTGTGTGGCAATATACTAAATATTTTCTAACTAGTATATAGCTAAGAAAGTTTGTGTGGCAATATACTAAATATTTTCTAACTAGTATATAGCTAAGAAAGTTTGTGTGGCAATATACTAAATATTTTCTAACTAGTATATAGCTAAGAAAGTTTGTGTGGCAATATACTAAATATTTTCTAACTAGTATATAGCTAAGAAAGTTTGTGTGGCAATATACTAAATATTTTCTAACTAGTATATAGCTAAGGAAGTTTGTGTGGCAATATACTAAATATTTTCTAACTAGTATATAGCTAAGAAAGTTTGTGTGGCAATATACTAAATATTTTCTAACTAGTATATAGCTAATTAAGTTTGTGTGGCAATATACTAAATAGTTTCTAACTAGTATATAGCTAAGAAAGTTTGTGTGGCAATATACTAAATGTTTTCTTACTAGTATATAGCTAAGAAAGTTTGTGTGGCAATATACTAAATATTTTCTAACTAGTATATAGCTAAGAAAGTTTGTGTGGCAATATACTAAATAGTTTCTAACTAGTATATAGCTAAGAAAGTTTGTGTGGCAATATACTAAATAGTTTCTAACTAGTATATAGCTAAGAAAGTTTGTGTGGCAATATACTAAATATTTTCTAACTAGTATATAGTTAAGAAAGTTTGTGTGGCAATATACTAAATATTTTCTAACTAGTATATAGCTAAGAAAGTTTGTGTGGCAATATACTAAATAGTTTCTAACTAGTATATAGCTAAGAAAGTTTGTGTGGCAATATACTAAATATTTTCTAACTAGTATATAGCTAAGAAAGTTTATGTGGCAATAGACTAAATATTTTCTAACTAGTATATAGCTAAGAAAGTTTGTGTGGCAATACACTAAATATTTTCTCCCTATTTAAATTTACTTATTACTTATATAAATTATAAAATATTATTTTGCACAGTTTTCCCCTCTCATTTTATGGACGTGTGAATGGTCACAGCATAATGTACTAAGGGTAATATATCCTATTAATTCATGTAGACTTCTTAATAATAAGAACAATGAACAAAATATTTATATATAAAAGCTCTAAAATGTTACACGAGACTCCATAATCTCCCATTACATGATTTCCCATATTATGTAATAAAATACCACAGTAATTCACTACTTAATCTGGAATTTCCAGACTCTCAAGTCACAGCGTCTGGAATGTTATATAATATTCAGCTAACATTACCATTCATATAACATTACCAAACTTAAACACGTTCCACTTTTGAAAATTAAAAACTTTGACTACCTACTGTATACATCGTAGCAAATGAGTTTAAAGTACCCTTTGTACAAACATAAATTCAATGAGTTATTATATATAGGAAAAATTATAATATGGTTTTATACAATGTTAACGTATTTTTTTAGATCGGAATGCCTTAAATATGAACAAAATAGTATAAATGCACTTAATTTTGTAGTACTTATATTCTGCCCTGTATGATTATTATATGACTTATCGAGGAATGTACTGGCATTCCTGTAAGCCTATCCACAAACCTCAAGAAGTAGACTCCTAAAGCATCACCACTTTGACTTGATAGATATTTAAAATAGCATTACAATCTCTTAAATACTGTATAATGAAGTTTTGTTCTTTGTTTATGACAAGCATAGTTCATATAACCAAACTCATGCACGTCAAAAAAAAAAAAAAAAAAAAAAAAAAAAAAACTCATTAAACACCAAACTTTTTTAAGTAGATACCTATCTTCTTTTTAAATCTTATTCGAGTCAATATTTATAGCTTTTTTTATCTATGTGTGACACTTATTTTGACAGAGTATGAGGGAGAACATGTAATGTATAAGTTGAATATTCCTGATGACAACTAGCAGTAAGGACAGGATTCAATCCTGAGCTATCTCTAGCTCAGGTACAAAGTCCTGACGCATTATACCACTCGGCCACCGGATCTTGTTTTGAATTATCATTATTCTCTAAATTATTAATTGGTTTTTCTTTTCTCATATTTTTCCATTTGGTGTCGTGACTGTTGATTAAATTTTATTGGATGTAAACAGGCTTCATTATTAAAATATGCATGAAACACGTTTTATTCCTGAAAGGTGATAGCTGAGCTAGTTTACTTATAATGAGTTGTAAAACTATCGAGAAAATGTCACATCGTGTTACTAAACTTTCCCCATATGCATGACTACAGATAACTAACATAGGTTCAAGTTCTCTGAAACTACCTCAACTAACAAGTTGAACTTCATACATGTTCGAAATCTGAAGTTTATCTCTTTTCAAAATCATCACAAGAAATATAACTTTTAATAAAATTGTATTAGATATTTATCTGCTAGCCAGATTCTTTTAAAGTTATTTAAGAATATAAATATGAAATATAAATACACAAATATTAATTAAAGTGTTCACTATAAATAAGGTTTCATGGATAAAAATAACTAAATAAAATAACTGGCAATATGGAAAATTTTAATTGACGTAAAAGTATAACAATGTTGAATAATGTTCTTATAATGTACTAAAACTTTAAAATGTTTTTAAAAATATTATAAAATGAAGTTTTTACTTCATACTCCCAATTAAAATTTGGTTTTAGTCTGTCCCCCAACTCCCACCAGTTAGCAATTTGTGTAGACTTTGACCAAACTATTTTACAATTCTAGATACGAAATTAACCTATTACTCTAAGTAAGTTTGACATTCTATTTTCTATGTGATACAAACCCTATACTCATACAAATATAAACGTTTAGAAAATCCACAAAGTAAAATATATTATTGTTAGAACACCACTTTTGAAATAGTATTTTTCTGATGTTATCCTAGTTAGTAGGTTAACAAATATAAAGTTGTGTGGAAGAATCAAATTATTAAAAAAGAATTTCTTAAAAATATACTTCAAAAGATAAGTTTATTTGAAGATATATAATATAATTTTCTTATTCAAAACTCCGTTCCTTTTACTAACTAAATACAAGTTTTAATGGTGATAGTATTAAAGGCCCTTTGGTCTTGAAAGTGTCTCGTTTTGCTTTTGGATATAAATATCTCAATTCCAAAGAGTATTTGGTTTTGACACCTTTCCATTAACCCAAAATCAAAGGCTCAGTCACGCCACTTAATGGATACTTTTTGTCCTTTACCGTGCAGAGATATATATTCAGAGAGTTTAAAGTAAATATATATTCCTTTGTGAATTGATTCAGAAGGGGAGAAGAATTTCAGCTCAGCTTGAACTTAGAAAAGCTTTTAATCTTATTGAGTAATAAAATCCATACTCTTACTTCTCTTCGGCAGTTGGAGGGTTGAAGTTATTTTCCTTTTCAAAGCTTTAGATAAATATAAAACGTTTTAAAGTTTATCCGGATATATTTCTCAATAAAAACCATTACTTTTTGGACATTCTTTAATAATTTTGTATTAATTATGTTTGTTCTTTACGAATTCAAAACATGACCATGAATATAATGTTTCTAACTAAATCATATGCATTTAAGCTTCATGTATATTGAAGGAAATGGTTTAGTATAAAATATTTTAGTATTTACTTATAGGTAATATTTTCATACTTAAGAACAATATTACATAGCTTCTACGTCTTAAAAAACGCGTGAAACGAAGTCACGACTAGAACCATCTCTAAGTTTTCAGGGCTGTTTGAGTTTCTCCTATCACCCTTTACGCTTCAGCCAGTTTAAAACACATTAAACTGTTACTCCTTTATCAAAACGTTTTAGTACTCCAAAGTGAGTTGTGTTGTTTACTGGAATTTGTTTTTATTAAAATTAGTACTCCGTAGAACATATTGGTTGCATGGTCTATAAGGAAGCAACTTTTAGTGATGATTAAAAAATACTTATTCGTAAAAAATTTATTTCTAAATATAATAGTACGTATTATTCAGAATAAAGCTATACGTTCCACTGTGGTGTTCCATTAGTCTAACTAAAGTTATGTAGACAATCTTAACTAAGAGATTAATTTAGTTAAAAAAATAAAGTAGCAATTAAAATATCTGCATTTGTATGATAAAAAAATACAATTAAAATCCCAACTTTGAACTAACATACAATCAAATACATTACAAAGTAATGGCAATGGAATAACTGAATTATTCTAATATGAACTTTCCTTGTCTTCAAGTTAGCATTTGAACTTTAAATCTAATATGGGTCTAGTTGTACTAGCAAAATACAAACCTATGGTACTGACGACACATCATTAGGATGGTTTGATGGTCACAGGTATATACGCAAAAACGTACGTATTTTGCGTATATAAATGTATCAATAAATAGCTAATGTTTTTAGGTAAGTGTTCATTTTACCCCACATCTCCAAAAGTCACCATACCTCAAGCAATAATCTCAGGATTGGAACTGTACGATGAGCTATTTAAGCTCAATTCGGTTTAGTAAATAGGCCTACAAGAAACGTTTATGAGTAAAATGTAACATTGTTCCAGGAATTAAAATGTTTATGTGTTTTATGATTATTGTAAAATTTTTCACGTAACTTTTACATGTCTACCATTCAAACTTTGAACTATTTATTTGAATTTGGTTTTACATGATTCAATTAAAGCTCACATCTTCTTGACTCTTAATTATTACTACTATGACAGATTTATGCTTATAATATTATACATATTTATACAAATTTTTAATATAAAACCTCCTTCATGAAAAAAAGGAAAACAAATCTTTTACATCTACTATGTAATCATGTAAAACTATTTAAGTAAATCAGCACAATAAATAACCTTCTTAAATTATTTAAATTCATAAAACTATTATCTCAAATTTTATTTAAAAAAGTAGCAATAAATTATTCAAATGTTTTAATGCGTTTTAAGAATAAGTTATCATATGTATAAAAATATTGTCAGTTGATTAAGATGATTGTACGTAATAAATTTGCTTGCAAACAACAATCTACCTAAATTATGTTTTTTTTCAAAACAATTTGGGATCAATAAATTGAATTATTACACGTATTAATAAATCTTTGTTCATATTTTTCAAATGTCAGTGAATGATGTTACAAACTTACAAAAGTTTAACCATTAATTGTTAATTTATAAATACAATTTTAACTATCCTGATTCGTTAGGATAAGGACAGTAAATAATGTTATTAGCTACACTTATCTTATAGTAATTTTAACCAACTTAATAAATAGTATTTTTAGCCCATAATTGACCTTGAAGGTGTTAGTTCTTAGTTTTTGCCCTCTGCACCCCTACCTCCCACCACCGTTTAGGACCCCCTTTGATCCTTGATTCACCACCGAGTTTACTGATCCTTAAATCAATTTGCTGTTTGGTCGCTCCAAGCTAGAAGTGTTTCCCTTCCAACTTTTCATTAACTACTTTACTGTAAATAGTTTATTAGGTCAAGTTACTTTAGAGCGTTCACTGATATAGTTTTCATTTCGATAATATGGATATAGTAATGTGAATAGCTCTTTAACTTAAATTTAAAATAACATAGTCTTTTGCTTTATTAACTGGAGGCTTTTATAAATTTTGTGTTATTTAGTTTATTAATGACTGATAAACTAACTACGTATGAAAATTTACTTTAAGATATGTTTAAATTGATTTATTATTTTACCTGCAAGCCATGACACTGACCAGTTGAACTCTTAACTGTCCAAAACAGCTTTCAGGCCCAATTATGCAACATTTTAAAAATGGTGGCTTAACTGGCTGAGTAGGACTAAAGTATCTCAGTCAATAATCAAACGCTGCTTTTAGAATCCTTAGAAATTGGCCATTGTGGTTTTCAACAATATCTAGATTTTGAAGCCTGTTCACAATGCTAGCACATCTAACCACTGGATCACACACTGCGTAAGTATGAGCAAACAAAAGGATCTTTTGAGCGAAACGTGTATTATCGAACTTAGTCTCAAAAGAACTAGCGTGACCATGTAAAGCTATTGCAAGTTAGTCACAGATCGACGAGTTAATAAGGTTGATAATTATGATAAATAAAGTTTTGGACGTGTACCCTTAGAATAAGGTCTGGGGAAAGTTCAAAGAAAGGGATCTTCTTTAAAAATACATAGCAAGGAAGCTTGTTAAACACCCTCTGAAAATGTAAATAAATGGTATCAAACTGTTCTCGATTTTCAATGGCAAGACTAATGACTACAAGAAACGCAGAAAGGTTCGTACAAGTTGATGAGGAGGTAGTAGACTCTCTTCTATGAAAAAAAAGCTAGACAATGAATGGGTAAAAATACACCAATCATACTATTTATAAAAGAAACACCTGCATTAAATGAGTTCATGTTAAAACTGAATGTCTTTATTTGTTGTGATTTATGTAAGCTTATCAAAAAATAATTTGAACTTCTTGTTATAAAAGAATATATTAGCAAAGGGTCGGTCAAAATTTTACTTAACCAAGTAAATGTCTAATATTAACCATGCAGACACAATAATATAAAAACGTATACAGTTTTTAAAATATAGTTATTAAGTTTAAATGTGTAATTTTTTTAGTTTACAACTAAAGACTACCAATATTATGAAGTGAGAAGTACCTTAATTAAAGTATCTTTCATTCATGTTTTGAAACAAAATACTAACAAGTATTGGCTCTTATACCATACAGATTATTATGAGAGTGTTATGTTTTTGCACTCTGAAGATGTAATTAGAACCATGAATAAAACCAAGGTAAAGGGCATTTTAATTAAAATTTTAATCAATTTACAAGTGTATAAAGTATTAAATACTGGCGAGTCACTTGGTTGCTGACAGACCAGGAAAGATTTTGCGCAAAGGTTTGTACACAAAAGTAAACTACGGAAAACTAGTTAGACGACTGTCTGTCGATGGTTAATATAACAACTGACTAACTCTCCCCTGTGGGAAGGGAAGTAACATGATTATCTTCCCTTCCAGTTTAATGGTATAGTCATGTAAAACAGTCTAACCATATAACACACTTACCGGTTTACAACAACTATTAATAGGTGGAGCGATATTGGTCGATAAACAATGGGGTACAAGATGTGAAGGGACTGAATTTAATCAATGAGAATAATTTAAGATGTATATTTTATCAGAGTATTTAATATTATATGAGATGATATATACATAATAAAATATAGAGAATTCATGTCAATATAAATCGCATGTTGTAGTTCATATTTACTTTTTTATCTGTCTATATTTGTGGCAGTAGGTGATCTTGTACAAGGATATTTCTGGACATTTTGTAGACACTACAGCAATCGTCCCTTTCTAATCCCTCGCTTATGTATCCCTACGTTCATCTAATATATAAACCTTTCAAACATTCTCATACCATGGGAATAAACTGATGCCATATTTATTAATATTTAATCATTATTTACCTGCAGTGTTAAATATTTATGATAACTAACAACATGATTCTTCCAATTTAAATAACATTATTATGTATGTTTGAAAAGCAGTTTTGAAGTCATTACATGAGTATGATTATCGGGCTCACAACTCTTTGTAGAGATGCTGTAAAATTATACCTATTGTTATGCTTAAAAATTCCTATCCATTATTTGTTAAAAATTACCTGTTGCTCCACTTCTATATAGTATACCATGATATTTTTCTACGACACGCCAAATTGTTTGTGTGACGTGAGAGAGGGGACCTAAAGCCCTCTTTGTCTTTCAGTAAGAGGCATATAAAGATATCCCAGACTCACTTATATGAAATTCGAAGGAATCCAGTATTGAGACACTACAGGTTACTATATAAACTTTGGTATCACACTGGTTAAATTTGGTTAAATATGTCAATAATTTGCCATAGTTCCGATACAGACTTTATGTAATTACACGGTAATTTAATATTTTAGTAACATATATTTTATGTTTCTATTGTTGCTTCAGGAGAACTTGATTTCATACATCATGTTTTTCCTCCATCAAAGGTTATTTTTACCTATTACAAATAAAAACAGTCACTATTACTTATTAATATGTACATGCCCTATATAGTTTAAGTATATTAAATTAAAACATGTGATCATATTGAAATTTCATTCTATTTTTTTACTATCAACAACACATATTATTGTTGCTCCCTGAGATAGATGATTCTAATATTGATTAAATGAATAGATCAGCCGTTAAATAAGTTAACTGTTATAAACTATGACATTTCCTGAATATTCTACTGTAATATGTATTTTTATGGTGAAAACGGTGTAAATGTAATAAATTAAATTGTACGTTCCATTCATATTATAACAAGTGCCATCGCAAGATTTTACTGTAACAGCTTTTAATTTTTTATACGCTGTAAACATTCTTCGAGATTCTTTTCCGTTATACGTATACCACTATTTAATGTCGGATATTTTCCGTTATGTGTCAGCAATCCCAAAATATTTCCATATACATCGCGCCGCGGCAGTTATGGTTAGGTTAGTTTAGCATAGCCTATTGTAGAATGTTTTTACAAATTACAGGTTCATTCTACAATATAACAACCTAACCTAACCATAACTGCCACGGCGCGATGTATATGGGCGGCCTCGATGTATTGGGATTCTAAAGGTTGAAAATGAGGAAAACATGTTTTAAATCAATAAATTGAATACCGTGTTCCGTTATTTATACCAAACAATGGTTAAAATGTATTATTCAATATATTTAAATAGTGGTATATGTATAACGGAAAAGATCCTTGTAAACTATTGCGATATTTAACAGTTCGGTAGGATTTTAGAAACTACATTGTAAAAAGCAAAAGATAATCATTATTATAACATTGTTAAATATTGTAAAGCAAGTCTGGTGGCTCAGTGGTTGATGCTTGCCAGGGGCCTTGACCGGAGGGTTCCGACGTTTCTACAAGATAACAGAGTCAAACAGCATCGATCGTGGCTGTCCCTTAGATGGATGACCGTCTGAGTGATCCCGTCCTTGCACGCAGCCCGCCTGCCCGGTCACTGGTGGTGGTTCGGAAGTTACCCTTAAGCCGTTGGTCCCCAGGTTAAGTGTTAGAGAGAGCTTCTTAGCCCTAAATTCGCTTGGTAAAATAAGACATCATTTAAACTTTTTAGTCTTAGGATCGAGATTGGTACTTCACACGTTGAAAGAAGTTCATGAAAAAGCATGTAGCTGTAAGCTCCTGTAAGCTGGTGAGAGACTTTATATTTAATTTGGAGATAAAGAAAAAAGTTCTCACCCATACACGTGCAGTAAAAAAATCCTTGCATCAATTAATATATGAATGAAGTATTTTTGTATGGTAGTCTAAAATTAATTTTAACCAATATTTTTCCATGCATTTTACGAATTGACACAATACATTTAATTATTTTATTATCTTCAGAGTTTTAAATTTTTTATTTGCTATTTTTAAATTGAACAGTCAGTATATTTTACACTATCTCTAAAAAACTTGTTATATTTAATAAACAGAACAATTTTATTTTTATATAATACATCACATTTTTACTTGAAGTAAATTATTATGTTCTTACTTTAACTTTCACCATAGGTTGGAATAATGATGGGACGATTTTTATGATAGTAAATTGCATTAAACATAACAAAAATTGATTGCATCTCAAGAATAATCTCATTTTTATTATATAAAAGAATAATAAATATAAAATTAGTGTCTACATTGTTTTAACTGTATTTTTAGATACACAAATATTGTTTCAATATTAATTGTTACTGAAGTACTTATCAGTTCATCTTTTGTTGTGTTATTGAAGGAAAGAACGTCTCTATTCAACGATAAGGTAAAAATTCGAGTTGAAAATCACTTTCTTAAGATGTATTCAACAGACCCAATCATATAAAAAGCTGTGTTGGAAGTTTAGTAAATCTCCAGCTGAATTTTTCAGGCTTATATTTTGAAATAGTTTTAGTAAGTTTTGAGAAATATTTATGTGATTGTAGAATACAAAAAAGTGAACGTCACACAACACAAATTTATTACAAAATAAGTAAAATGTAAAGTATATTATGGCGATTGATTTTTGAACACTATTATAACCTTCTTCAGACCTTCTCCGTTTACACACAGATGATTCATTCTGTTGCGAAACCGTCTGGTTTGAAAATGGTAAAGGTAGTTTACCAATATCAATGACCATAACAGTGTTTATTTATACTATAATATATTTAGCCGAATTACATTCGCTTGTTTTATATAAATACTAATTTATATTTTAAAAAGAAAAAACATAGTTACATCATTTTTAGCAAGTACTTGCTTGATAGTCTCATATTTGGTCTCCACAGAGAAAACTATGTATCATATAAATGCCACTGTACGTGTATGGGTGGGTAGGTGGGTCATCACAACCGTACGTGTATAGGTGAGCGGGTGGGTCAATACCACTGTACGTGTATGGGTGAGCGGGTGGGTCAATACCACTGTACGTGTATGGGTGAGCGGGTGGGTCAATACCACTGTACGTGTATAGATGAGCGGGTGGGTCACACCCAGTGTAGGCATTAGTGTAGTCTGTGTGGCATGTGTGGCTAAGTCTGCACCCCCTTGACATTTTTATCATGGGAGAGGAAAGGCTTGTGGTGGATAGGACTAATTATTGTTCAAGCTTTTTTATTCTATAACATCAGTTCCAAAATAACAATTAGAGTATTTGTGTATATTTATGTTTCAGAATCCAAGGAATATCTCCTGATTAACTATATACACAACTGTTTACCCATGGCCTAGTTCCCTCAACTTACTTACATATATATGTTTCAGGAAATGTTAGTAGTCTCAATTAAACATGTATTTTTTCAATTCCGATTCAAGACATTTCGAGGAGTTTGTCAACTATGAGCTGAATGGCAACAATTGTGAATTGGATTTTGTCGATGATGATGATGAAAATGCAGATCCTAACTATCGGGTAAAGAGGATATTCACAAGAGTAACTTTAATCTTCTGAAGGAAATTTGTATGCTGATTATACTCCTTAAAATAGGGCTGGAGTTGTACAAAGGTCTGCCTACGGCCTCTCCACTACCTGTTAAAGGTATCTACTTGTCTTGCAATTTGATTTCTACTTTCCTATGTTAACGGTTTATTTTTGTTTCTAGTTTTTTATTTTATTTCTGGCATACACACCTAACTCCCTATTTTGTGTAAAGGTAGTGGAGCGAGTGCTTCAATCTTTAGTGTTAGTACCCTACTGTAGGCATTCATTTTAACTTCTACTTGTTTATAGGTACTGCAGCTGGGGCTATAATATCCACCACACTACAAGCGATTATTTCTACCAATATAATCTGCAACCAGTGTAAAATCTACATTCTCAACACCAATACATGCTGATAATCTTGCACTTCAAAAAGGAGAAGGAAAAAACACAGTGGATTCATTACATTTAAGCAGGAATATGCAGTTGGTGGGACCATGCATGCTTAAGACAAACACTCACAGTCATTTCAAATATTCAATTCTATCACCCCAAAAAATATCAAAGAAAGCTCGTCCCTCTGATATGCTTCGTACAAAAAATGTCCTCCATCTGTTAGAGATACCCTGTCCAGCAACGAAAAAAACTATGAAGTATAAATGGAAAACAAACCAGTTGTACATATAGTAAGATATTCTTTCGTGTTTAAAAAGGTAGAAACCTTTTAAAATATTACCAATTGTTCTAAAAACATTTTAAAATGCACATAAAAAGTAGTTATGAAACGAAATTTGGTGGTTTAAAATGTTGGATCCTCTACCATTTTGTAACGGATAAAGCATTTGAGGTGCAGTTTCCGGCATTCTTCTTGCACATCAACGTATGCTTTCATTACAACTTTTCTACCGACACCTCGTGTACCGTTCCCATAGCAAGACACTGAATACATCTTCAAGTAGATGCTTGTGTACAGTAATCACGTGTGAAGTTTTGTAGCTTCATCTGAAATGGTTACAATAAAATTAACCATTTCAGATTATGGGCTTAAGTGCCTTCTTGAACTTGCACTTAAGGCCAGAATTGAAACTTTTGAGCTCCGCCATTTTGTTTAAGATCAACCTTTCGGGGTTTAATTTACAGCACGATGTTCTACTTGTTAAGACCTTTTTAATGGTGTACCTATGCTTACATTTAAGATTTTATTCCCATTACTGGTAGGCCGTCTCCCTACGACAATAATGGATTACTGAATACACTGTAAAATAGCACTAATCATCAACCAATCACTAAATAATAGAAAACCCGCTTTAGTTTGATTGCAAGTTTTCAGTGCTACTATTGCCTCTGTATGCATTAACTAATAAAACATGCAGCGTAAAGATGAAACGTAAAGAATTAAACTTTTATGAGTTTAACCGAGTTTAACCAACATTTTATCATATTTATATTTCATTCTGTGGAGAATATTCAGAAACAATGTTATAAAGTTCAACTTGGACTGATTAAGCCCCGCAGACATACAAATTACAAGTATAACAAAGCAATGAAGTTTGCAACTATCGGATTTATTATTCAGATTTTTTTTAACGACAGTAGATTAATGAAAAAAAAAAACTTATCCATCTATTCGTTAGGACCGAGTAAATAAAATTATCTTATCGATTGAGCAGAAAATGTTCAAATCATAAAATGTCAAATTCCATTAATTATATTAATTAAATATGTTACTTAATCAGCAATACTTATAAATAAAACCTTTTACCAAAGTGAACAATGCAATTGAAATATTTTTCTTATTTAAAATAGATTACTGTTGGCAGGTATTTTTTATATTAAATGGTATCAAAATCATACAACATCAGAATATTTTTATTTTTATTATCTTTATCAACTAATGAACATATCCCATCTTTAAGTGTTTCTGTTCTTTCAACGTCAAGGGCTAGAAGAACCTACCATCGGCTAAACTATGTTTACCCATAATATTATAAATTATTGAATTAGGTGGTGAACAAGTATTAAGAATAAAATGGTGTTAGGATTTTAACAATATTTTAACTGCTGTATTTTCAAAAATACGTAAAAAGATTTAAATCTACTTTATTATCACTTCACCACGTTCGTGACTAGAAACATTAAAAACAGTAGCTAAAAAAAAAAATAAAAAAAATAAATACAGTAAATAAATGGAATATTGGTTTGTTTAGTAAAACGTTATGTTAACCTTTCTAAATTAAAACTAATCTATCGGGGTTAGTCGTAAAATAGTTAAAAGCTTATTTTAAATACACTAAGGTACAAAAAAGTGGGACGCTCAGTTTTTTTTAATGTTCTTAGCTTAAACTTATTTTTTGTCATGAATTATGTCTATATAAATACATGTAGTGTATGTATACATGTACCGCTCATTTCCTTGTAAGAAAGCTGATAAACCTGTTCATTAATCTCATTCTGCATGTCTATTATTTTCATAAGGTACTACTGAATTCTTGTACATCACATTATCCCTATGTTTATAGCCAAATTAAATATTTACTTTTTGGGCTCATCAAGTGACATATTAAGAGTTTTCAGGTTCCAGAAGAGAATGGTTAGAATAATGTGTAGATTAGATTTTAAATACCACTACAAGCCTCTTTTCCAAGAACTAAATATTCTGACAATACCGGCCATTTATATTTTTGAAGGGTTGTCTTACTTTAAAACGAATATACAGAAACATAAGTCACGAATAAAAAACGAATAAGTCACTTATTCATAGAGAACAAAGAACCTACCTACTTACCTAACTACCTACATACCTAACTACCTACATACGTACCTACCTACTTATAAACCTACCCACCCTAATCTTACCTAACATAACCTAACCTAACCTAACTACCTACCTACCTACCAACCTACTTACCTACCTACGTAACTACTTACATACATACGTAACTACTTACATACTACTTACATACTACATACTACTTACATACTACTGTACATACTTGTACAACCCTCGGAACAGAAACGATATGACGTATAACATTCACAGGCTTACACATAGAAAGAAGGGTCTCCATAATAATTCTGCTTTACGATTGTTTTATTCCATACATCAACAACTAAAATCCATTGACAGCTCAAAAGCATTCATTCTAAACTAAATCTTTTTTGATTGAAAAGTCTCCGCACTCAGTATATGAATTCCTGTTAGGGTATGCTGGTTGGGAATGTGGGAACAAATATATTTTTTAAAGTTTATTTGTAAAGTTCGATTTCCCGGTCACCATGTTCTCATTCCTGTTTCTGATTGTAACTGTTACAGTTATAATTGAAAGGTGTAAAAACTTCGTTATTTTTAAAATGCCTCTTTCATCAGTGAACGCTGCTAGAGTGGTGGCATTAGCTGAAAATGGCAATAGCATGCGACGGGTGGCAGAGATCATAGGATTTTCACGTTCAAGCAATATTAGAGCTGTTAACCGATTCAGGCTGACTGGTAGTTATGGTAGGAGGCCAGGATCTGGTCGTAGCCGAGCAACTAGTACTAGGGATGATCGGTTTATTGTTTCGTTGAATCTGCGGAATCGGTTTTCAACTTCTATTAAAATGGCTAATGGACTTTGGAGGGTTTGGGGAGTGAATATTAGCACATGGACAGTAAGAAAAAGGTAACAGGAAAGAGAATTAAATGCTTGTCGGTCTGCCACTGCCCCAAGACTGACCACACGTCATCGGCTAGCTCGTTTCAAATTGCAAGAAACCACTTAAACTGGAAAATTGACCAGTGGAGCCGAGTATTATTCTCAGACGAGTCAAGATTCTCTCTCAGATCCCCTGATGGTCGGGAAAGGTGTGGAGAAGACGAGGGGAGCTATATGAGCAATGCAATATATCACCCATGGACAGTTTAAGTTGTGGCTCTATCATGGTATGGGGCGGAATATCAAGAGAAGCCCGCACGGACTTAGTCGTTTTTCATAGAGGAACTTTGAATAGTCAAAGGTAGGTGAAAGAGGTTCTAGCAGAACATGTTTCTGTATATGCAAGATTTATTGAGTCAGGCTTTGTTTTCATGCATGACAATGGTCGATGCCATACCACTAGAGAGGTGCAAGATTACCTTCAGGAAGTGCAAATCAGTACAATGGAGTGGCCAGCACATAGCCCTGACTTAAATACTATTGAACACATCTGGGACCAGATTGGAAGGGAAGTTAGAAGTCAACGTGGCGAGCTGTAAACTTTGAATCACCTTCGACATGCTGTACAGGCAGAATAGAACAATATTGGCCAACTAAACATAGAGAATGTAATTGAAAGCATGCAAAAGCGATTGGAAGCAATCATCAGAGCTCGAGGAGGAAATACGAAGGTACTTAACTTTCTGAAATGTAAAACTTAAAATCCTCCAAGTGTTCCCAAACCTAAAAGAACACTGGCTCTTTTTAGTTGTTTTAAAGTATGAACACGCTATTTTTACTTCTAATTAAATTACCACTTGATATATTTTAAGTAACTGATTTGATTTCTTTTGCGTTATATTATTTCTTGTCAGTAATTGTATTCAAGGTGGTTTAAACTAACAAAATATAGAAATTTTAAAGACAACTACAGTGTCCCAACTTTTTTGTTCCTCAGTTTGGATAAATATTCTGATTTTTTCACAAAACATAAACCCATTCGTCAATTACTTCACTTACTCTATTGAAAAACATTATAAGACTATGACCTCATTATAATTGACATTACTATAGGAAAAATAATGCTAATTGGTAAGATGATCTTATATGACGTAAATCGAATGAAAACTTCATGACCATAAACTAAATTTCGTACAACTTTGATCTCCTCACTTTTACTCTGTGCTAAAATGTTAAGCCTTTATAATTGAAAGCATTAGCCTATAATAACCAACATTTAGAATTTAAAGTAGGTATGACAAGAAATTTCTAATTGGTAGCTTTCCTTAGTTATAAAGTATGGACATACCAAATGGGACCTTTTCCGTTAATTCACTACCACTACTTTAGTTAGGTTATGTCAGGTTTGGTTAGGTTAGGTTATGATAGGTTTGGTTAGATTATGTTATAGATTTAGTTAGGTTTTGTTAAGTTTAATACTGTAATGTTAGATTTGGTTTGCTTATGTTAGTTATGGTTATGTTAATATAAGTTCTGGTAGTAAATTAACAGAAAAATCTATGAAATATTATAAAAGTAATTGCATTTAACTCTAATCGTTGTATAAACAAACACAATCTGAGTGTAGAAAGGGCGAGCTAAAATGGAGACCTTGTTTTACTTGTTCAGTCCGTTTTCATGGTTACTAGTTAAAAGACAATAAATTGAATCATAATCAGTAGTATATATAAAATATAATATCATAAGTTGAACATATTTTTAAATATATAACAAATCGATTAATGTGTTTTGGCAGATAATTCATTCAATTAAATTGAACACAATACACTATGAATAACGCTTTTACTTAATTATGCAGTCCTAATTTAGGAACAATTTATACAGTATACTATTAACCGACAAGTCTGTTTAGTGATATCCAAATTTTAAAAAAATAAATAAAAAAACAACAACAAGGGAACAGCTGTTCATAGGGTTTATTCGAATAAGAAGCTTATATTGAAACAATCAATGAAGAACCTTACGAAGTCTCACCTGTTTGACTTTGGCAATTAAGTGTCAAGTTTACAGCAGTTCTGTAAGCCTCTTAGAAACTCGAAGTTCACTTGTAAATCATGTTAATGCCCTATTATATATTTCTCGTGTGCAGCTATAGTTTCACTAATTATAATTCACTTTTGATTTACATTCACCTTGGGAAAACAAATGTAGAATAAGTTTCTATTGGGAGGTAAAAGAGAAGAAATTTTTGTATATAGACATGGAGAATCATGTTATTATATAGCAAATAAATCATAATATATGAATGTTTATTTAAAATATGTGTTATTGCCTGTCAAAATATATTAATATATATCATCATTTTATGTTTTTTAACGTACATAATTCTCTTAAAACCATAATAAAAATACACCTGACCTGAACCGAAACTGATCAAATATTCCAATTAAAAACCATAAAAAAGAACTTAAATAACTAATCCTATCCAAATCTTGTATATAATCTTAGCTTTACATTTTTTAACTTTGATAATTATTTAATTATATACTCTGTTAATTTATAACTTTAACTGTACATATTTATGAATGTGTATCTTTATCAATGTACTGCTTTCATTTAAACTATTTTATTTTGTGTAATAACTTAACAACAACATAATATTAACATCCCGTAAGATTACAATTAATTAGTTTTACAGTGCTAACAATTTATGATTTGTTTAAATTTCCTTAAAAAAAGTTTCTGTGTTGAGTAGTACATTTAAAGAGCTCTGTTTTATCATAAAAGGCCTAAAATGCTAGTCTTGAAAATATATTGAGTC
This sequence comes from Stictocephala bisonia, assembly GCA_035578905.1. NCBI lineage: Eukaryota > Metazoa > Arthropoda > Insecta > Hemiptera > Membracidae > Stictocephala > Stictocephala bisonia. The sequence continues at coordinate 78,487 of JAQJVL010002036.1, forward strand.
GTGGAATGTGTGAAAATGTAATTATAAATGTAATTTTGTATCATAATTTTCACACTGTAATGATTAAAATAATATTTTTTACTACCATTTTATCATCTCCTTAAAAATCACTTACAAATATAATCAAATGCCATGTGTAAATAATATCAGCATATGGGACTGCTTTTAGCATTACATACGTATATTATTGTATAAACACATATGATGAGACAATTCTAAAAGGACGACTTGGCTCTATAAAAGCTGCAGTTAAAATATAAGTTGTGTCAAACAACTGAGTAAGACTACCTGTAAAACTTATGAACAATTTTTTTTCAACTGTTACTAAAATAAATAAAAACTACAGGTGTTAATATGACTTAATATAAAAATTGAAACATTATTTAGTTCATTATGTAGATCATATAAGTAGATTATCCACTAAAATAAAATAAATTAAACTATTAATTGTAACTAAAGAACTGATAAAAAAACATCAGTTCTCATTAGTTAAATATCAATGACTCTTTCACAAATATTCTGAAATTCAAAAACATCAAATTTTACTCGAGATAAAAAACGTATAACAGGTTCGAATTACATATCTTGAAAATATACATATTTTCACCGCATGGACTGACAAAAACCGCCAAACGTACTAAAAGACCATTGCAACTGTTGCCTTGACAGGATTTCGATCTTATCGCAAGACAACGGCGTTAAGCAACATCGAGTGTGGCTGTTCTTTGGATGGGTGACCGTCTGAACGATCCTGTCCCTGAACGCAGCCCCCTGATTGGTATATCATGATAGTCTGAAAGTCATCTTAAGCCAATGGTCCTCAGGTTAAGCTTTCGAGAGGGATTCTTATCCCTAACATCGCTGGGTAAAATAAGACATCCTTGATCTTTTTAAAGATAATTTGTTGTAAATTACTGGTGGCCGTGTACCATTTTGTCATTTTATTCCCTATTGTTTTTCTGTTTTGTTTCCATATATATTTGATAAAAATATCTCATATTTATATATCTAAAAAAATAAATCTAAAATGTACATATATTACAGTGGTTAGTTTTACACAAAAATAGTAGTAAAAATAATAATATCTTATGTACTTAATGGAGAATTAAAATTAAAATTATACAACAGGGCTGAGTTTTTAAATGTATTTCATTTTGTTTTTTTTTTTTTACATTCAATGGTCACTTCATCACCAATAAATAAAATGCAGAAACAAATGTTAACTACTTATGGAGATATACGAGTATTTTAAAACCGTTGTATTGGAAATTAATAAACATATTTTTAGTATTTTCAGTATTATTCGACTAGTTATTGGAATTAGAACAAAGTGATACTAATGTTATATAAAGTATGTCAAACCATAATATTTTTAGTATGTTACTTAAGGATATAGTAATTAGTAATGTTACAGAATAAAAAGTACAGTCAAATTTTTCTTTAATCTATAACTCGTAGATTAGTAATTTTTAAATTCTGTTAATTTTACAATTACTAAGAAACTTACATTAAAATTCAAGACAATAACAAAAATATATATTTTGGTCTCATAGCAAATCATCCATTCAAACTAAAACCAAGTTTAAAGTTAGTATTTATCTTACTGAAGACAGTTTGGAGGGATGCTACAGCTTTACCAGGGATTTTCACCAAGTCCAGACTAATGGACCTATCACTAAGGAAAGTATATTGATAAGCCACAAAACAGTTAAGGCTCAACGTCATTTTGGTGGACGTAAACCAAGGAAGTAATCAAGGGGGCTTCTACCTGACCACGAAACTCAAAAAGTGTACTTTTCTACGAATTATTTTTTTTCTACGAACCTTTACAAAATAATGTCTCCTAGTTAACATTTAATAAATGTTAAGTAAAATATATACTATAAAAACATAACTTAAGTATTATTAAAAATATAAAGCTGAATATTAGAAAGTGATTTGTTGTAGGAGGTATGCCTTACAACAATTAACCTGTTTCCCTACACATAATTAATATAAAGAAATCTTTTGTACATTGACCCATTAACTTCTAAAGATTTTTAAAATACGTTTAATTTAGATGTTTGAAAAAAGATACTTATTAAGAAACAAAATATTAATTATTTAAGTCAATTAATGTCTGAGTTCATATTTCACTTTGTTAAACTTATTTACATTTAAATAAATAAGTGTTTCTATTTTATTTTAGTATATCAGGGTATATTTGTAGGTTATATATTGTACCCGTTGTCTTTGATTACATTTTTGTAGGTGAACTTAACTGTCTAATTTCTTCCTTTCTCTCATAGTATAATGTTATAGGTAGTTGACACACTTTTATATATACTTCTCCATCTAATACCTGCAGAAGCATGCCTAGTTTTAATCTTATAAATTGTTATTTTGTTCTTATCATGATTTCACTCTGCCTTAGTAGAGGATGTCATGAAATTAGTTTTTGCATTATTATCATACTACAATGCAATTAGTAACAATTATGGGAGTTAAACTATATTTTAAAGTAATAATTTAATTGATTAGCTACTACTTTTAGTTCTAAAATCCACCTAAAATAGGAGTATTGAAATTAACATGTAATTTAGGTAACAATCATATTATTGTCAATATATTTTGTGTATATTAATGTGTAGTATAAAAATTAGATAGCTATCTCATTCACATATAAATTGAGACAAATTAGTATTTTGTGCCTATAAAATCATTTTCTTTAGTATCATAATTTTTTTCCATCGTAAGACATATATTTGTCCCGTGACGTTAGTTGAATATTAACTAAACAATGTTTAGTTGATAAAATAACTGTAATAAACTGGTTGTTATGACATATTTCAAATGGAATTACACGGAGGGGGAGAGTAGTTATCTATCTCACTCCCACCACTCAGAGTATCTCACTCACACCAGTGCGTTCCGTAGGTCATTTTCTAAGCGGTCTATCTATAGTATACACAAACAGTTGTGTTACAATTGCTCCATCTACACTGACTACGATACTAGAGAAGGTCTGGGCTATTTCCCTGTAGAAAGCTTTTAATCGACTCTAAGGGTTGTTTTATTGGGTATAAAATCTTGTCCTTTTGTATCTTACGATTTTTAATATATTAATAAAAAAGACGTTTTATACAAAAGCAGCGATTACAATGAACACATGTAAATCTACACGAAGAGTTAAGTATAAATAGTGCATGCAGAGTAAGCAGGACACATCAACAAATGTTACCACACATCCTTATACGAAAGGTATTTTTGTAACTAGGCCTTCTATAGCAACTTAACCTAACCTAACTGATACATGCTACGTTTTTTCATGCACATATGCAATCATACCAATGTACATTAAGTGCAAGTTATCCTTTATAGTAAATATTGGTTTTTAGCACCAGTCCATCATTAATATTAGCTGGAACTTGAAACACAACTTGATAAAGTTGAAGTTTGTTTAATGTTACCTGAGCCAATTTATTTTATATTTTTACTGCATTGAAAACCTTAGTAAATTGATTCTAACAATCTTTCATTTGAAAATATTCTGATTATATACCCTTTGCAGTGTTCAGATAGCGAAAATGGCCTTTAAAAAGTATATTTTCCCTTTATAAAGTTATTGGAAAGAGAAATGTTTAGAGAGCTTGAACAAAGAAATGCTTTTAATAGTAAATTTTAAAAAATGAAATCAATATAGTGCCACAATTCCGTCAGTTGGGAGTTTGCGTTACTTTCCATTTGATTACTTTTAATCGACTCTAAGGGTTATTTTAGTGGATATAAAATCTTTTTCTTTTACATCTTACGATTTTTAATATATTAATAAACAATATATACATATTTACTTTAATTAAACCTTTGGATTACTTTTCAAGTTTTGTTATATTTTCATTCACCAAGCAAATTAATAGTTCATCAACTATATAGTTGAAATTACCACACGGCATTGTTGTATTTCATAAAACTGTTTTCCAAAAAATCGTATACAGGCCTTGGATTCTAGAGTGGGAGGAGGAAGTGTAAAGGAGATTAGAAAAAGTAAATAGTAAAAAAGAAACAACAACAATAATAATAAAATCAATAAGAATTAAATAGTACACTTTGTAATGATTTATATGGTCATGCAGGAAAATATGTAAGAAACTGGGAGTTGGAAAGATTAAGAATATTATCATGAATAAAGGACATAAACATTGTGAACAAATAAGAGAGCTCATAAAGTAAACTTGATCTCTATCAGATGTTAATGACAATAATGGAAGTATTGATGTATTATATGTACTTGGAGCAAAACTGTTGTTAGAGATAGGTTTCGGAGAATTTAACCGGGCGTTATCCTGCATAGGGAAGAGGGTGATGTTTTTCGTGTCCACAGCAAATCTTTAAAGCTGTACGTATCCCCTAAGTAGGTCTAAACAAGCACAAACCTAATAGCTGGACCATCATGGAGTTGTTATTTTCTAACTGCAGCTAACACAGAAAATAAAAAAAGGTACCTGAAGATGACGGAAGTTTCATGCCTGTGAAAACGTTGTGTTAATTTTGAAAACACTTATTCAAACAATAGTTTTGAGGAGTTAGAAATCATTGACCACGCAATTATATCAGATTGAGTTTTTTGTTTATTTTTTTTTCAAGACCCGTATACCCCACCTATACACGTACATTTATGTGTATGGGTGGGCAGGTGGGTCAATACCACTGTGCGTGTATGGGTAAGTGGGTCAATACCACTGAACGTGTATGGGTAAGTGGGTGAGTCAATACCACTTGTATGTGTATGGGTGGGCTGGTGGGTCAATACCACTGTATGTGTATGAGTGTGTGGGTTTGGTCTTTTTTATAATAAACTACTAACTAGTTTAGGCTTTAAGGATCTGCATGATATTATACGAATTCATAGTATACTATTTACTCGATTTGATGAAAAAAAGAAATAATCATTAACACCGTAAGTGAATGTGTGGGTGGGTTGTACATCACTACTGTACGTGAATGGGTGGGTGGGTTAATACCACTGTAAGTGTATGTGTGGGTGGGTTGTACATCACTACTGTACGTGAATGGGTGGGTGGGTTAATACCACTGTAAGTGTATGTGTGGGTGGGTTGTACATCACTACTGTACGTGTATGGGTGGGTGGGTGGGTAATTAGCACCGTGTATGTGTGGGTGGGTCGTACATCACTACTGTACGTGAATGGGTGGGTGGGTTAATACCACTGTAAGTGTATGTGTGGGTGGGTTGCACATCACTACTGTACGTGTATGGGTGGGTGAGTGGGTGGGTCATTAACACCGTAAGTGTATGTGTGGGTGGGTTGTGAGTTCCGTTCTCTTAGTATTGACACAGTATAAGATCCATGGTATGAGCACAACTAGACGAATGTAGATTTATCAGTATGTGAATATTTAGATTAGAGAGTATTAAGTAGTTGGTCGAATATTTCAGGTTCAGTATAACCGGGTTATTGTCATTTATATTTGTTTTAAAAGATCGTCGTTTGCTATTTGAAGCAGTGCATATTTAACAAAAAATATGTAATTTGTGTCATACCTTCTACTTATAATCCTACATAATAATACATAAATAATGTATGCAACTGCATTTTACAAGCTAATATTATATTGTGAAGCGCAATCTAAATTTATATGATATAATTTATGTGATATAAGTTTAGATACTACTGTACGTGTATGGGTGGGTGGGTGGATCAATACCACTAGGCGCGCCTGCTTATGAGTCACTATAATACAACGGTGATTCTACTTATGACTTGCGAGTGGCAACTCCGTTTTCAGTTGAAAAAAACCGAGTGGCCACTCACAAAATAAAGTTTCCAATCGTGAAAAATCGAGGCTGCTCCCTGGCAGACTAACCGCTGCCGAGTGTCTACTTAAGTAAGTTTATTATAAATGAATTTATGCCAATACATGCACGTACAATTTACAATGTTCCGAGAGAATTGGAAAACGATAACTATTGATATGTGCATCAAATTGATATGAAGTTTGTAAATAAACTGTTTCGTAACAATAAAGAGAAAAGCTCAGTGCCTACAAACTAACCGATAATCTATTCGTCATACATTGCTGGTTGGAGACAGGCGCCGGGGAGGGGGATGAGGAAGGCCGCGACCTTGATTGGAATGCAGAACTCTGGTCACAAGGTTATCATATCGATGGTTATCAGTCGTTTAAATGGTTTAAAGAGATTTAAATGACCTACAGCTTAAAAGGAAAGAAATGTTGTATTTTGAATGGTGTTTCTTTATGATTTTACGACTCTGCTGGTCACTCCGTATAAATTTATTTTTTTGTCACTTGTAAGAAAAAAAATCAATCGATACTGGTATATCGATATATAGAAACATATTTATCGGTATTTCCAATGTATCGATATATCGTTGCCATTCCTACCTCTAGAAGGTTACATTTCTTATACTAGCAAAGTAATTAGGTGATTTTGTTTTTTAATTAGTGTTGAGACCAAACCCAAATGAAACATTGTTAATGAAAAAACTCTAGATCTATTAGTCTAGATGATTAGAATTATATAATACATTAAAAATCAAAGTTACAAAATGCACTCGATTATTCTTTACGACGTCACAAACATGTTTAATTAGTCAGTTTTCAACATTTTAATAATGTATGTTAAGAGGACCGAGTATAGAATCTATCACCTAAAATCTCCACAACACTGTTTATTCTAGAAGCTGGGTTACAGCACTGCGCCACTCAGTGCTGACTTATTGTATACATCAATGATATATCGAACTTGAATTGAAAGTTAATTGAAGAATTGAAATACATAAGCATTTTATAAAAACTTTAAAACCTAACAGATTTATGAACTTTAGAAAACCATTGTAGCTTATCTTAAATATTAAAAAAAACATAACAAGTCTTAACAACTAACAGGTTACTACATTGTAACTTTAAAGGCTCTTTGGTTGTTGGAGTTTCTTTCATTTCCAATTCATTAATGTTAGAGATCATTTTAAATAGTTTTTTAATTAGCATAATACGTGTTGGTACATATACAGTACAAGTAAACGTCACACAACACAAATGTATTACAATATAAGCACAAAATGGACAAATATATTACAATTCAAGTACAAAATGCACAAATATTATGGTGATCGATTTCGGTGAACCACGCTCACCTCCTTCAGACCAGAGGGATTCACAAAAGAATCACTTTTTGAATTCTTTTGTGAAAAGATTCTTTTGTGAATCCCTCTGGTCTAAGGAAGGTGAGCGTGGTTCACCGAAATCGATCACCATAATATTTGTGCATTTTGTACTTTAATTGTAATATATTTGTGTATTTTGTGCTTATATTGTAATAAATTTGCGTTGTGTGACGTTTACTTGTACAGAACATTTTATAAAACGTGTTTGAATGGCGAAATAAGATTCAACCAAATAACGGGTAGGAAAACTAATTAAATTTTTTAAAACACATCTGAATTTGTTTAAAGACCTCATTGTGATTTTGTAGCATTTACTGGGTAGTTGTGTAACTTAAGTCATAAAGCAATGAAAAGGCTTAAACTAATCATAAAGCAAGCAAAATGCCAAATAGTTTCCATTGGCATTTTGCCTTAACGCTATGCTCATCATACACACAACAACAGTAGCTTTCTGGGAATATAAACAAACACTAATTTAAAGATGTTATATTATTAGTTACTGTCTTTCCTTGAGTTTGTCTTGAACCTAGTTAAATGCTTCAAATACTGAAACGGTTTTATTGCTAGCAGGAGAGCTCATATCATTTTAATATATAAGTGGGATCAAAATAATTATTAGTATTGCAGTAATAAGGTTTATTTATTTATTATAATGTCATGTTATATTATAAATGAATAATGAATAATGAATAATGATCTTTATTCACAACAGTTTGACAATTAAATGTACACAAAACTTGGGTGAATAATACTAACCACTGTTTCCAGTAATGTGGTTAGTGACCAAAATAATAATAATAAAATTAACAAATAATTCAGTCCAGTCTCTTCTAAGTATTACAGTCTTGTATATAATTAGAAAGGCATTCTGTAGCGTCCATTAAATTCAAACTACTACTATAATAACAGTACTAGAAAATTAAACTAAAATTAATAATTTACAGTTCGTAAACTAATATTTTCTATAATTTACTCTAAGTTAAGGCCTGACTCAGACAACTTGTGTCATGTATAGTGTATAACCAGTTCTTTAGCTTGTGGCAAAATTCCTTATTGTTGTTGCTTTCTTTAATGTATAATGGTAATTTATTGAAATAATTTGGGCCTAAGTAATTAAAAGATTGTTTGAAGAACATTTTGTTTACTTTGGGTTTGATAAATAATCTATTCTTGTTACTTCTCATATCGTGATGAATTCTGGTTGAGCCTCTATTGCCACTTCGTATATAGAATAATTTTAATGTTTTATAGATGAATAAATGTTGGATGGGTAAAATTTTTAATAAATAGAATAAAGGTAAAGAAGAGTCTCTTGCATTTGCTTTCAGGATTATTCGAATAAATTTATTTTGAATTGTTCTAATAGTATTTATTGTTGTTTTACAAGTTCCCCCCCAACAAATAATGCCGTATTGTATCCTTGAATGAATCAGACCATAGTACAGAGTTCGCAGTAAATTTACATCACAAAAATTTCTAAGAAAGTAAAATTTTCTTAAATTAAATCTAGTTTTATTTATCAAATCACAAATATGCTTTTTCCAGGACATTTTGCAGTCTAAAGTTAACCCTAAATATTTAAAGGTGGGGACTTGCTCAACAGCACTACAGCCACACGACTCACCTTCACAATCAAATTTATGATAAACTATAGGGTTTGCGAATCTAAAGCCGGTCATGTGAAAGTTAACATATTTAGTTTTTTTTACATTAACATGCATTTTATTCTTGAAGCACCATGACCGCAAAATGTTCAAATCATCGTTAATACTCATTTGGAGATTTAATTCATTTTTGTTGGAGGATACAAGTGCAATGTCATCGGCAAATGCACTAACTGAACATGTGAAATGTTTATCTAACAGGTCGTTAATAAAAATTAAAAATAGATTTGCAGAGAGTACGGAGCCCTGAGGGACTCCGGCTCTTACTAATAATGAAGTGCTTAATTGATTATTAATTTTAACTGATTGGGTCCGTCCTACAATAAAGCTATCAAACCATTTCAACGCAACGCCTCTTACACCGGCACTTTCCATTTTATTAAGTAAAATATTATGATTCACAAGGTCAAATGCTTTTTTAAAGTCAACAAATACTGCAGTCGTTTTTCTGTTATTATTTATGTGTTCATATATTAAGCTTGAAAAGTTTATTAATGCAACTTCTGTAGATTTATTTTTTGTGAAACCAAACTGGGATTTATTTTGGAAGTTTATAGAACTCAGGTAATTTACTAATCTAACTTTCATACATTTCTCCATTATTTTAGAAAAAACAGATAACAAGCTAATCGGTCTTATATTTTCAATTTCGAACGAATTATTTTTTTTAAATAGAGGTACAACAATGCTATTCTTGAGTGACTCTGGAAAAATACCAGTTTCAAAACTTAAGTTAATTATGTAGGCTAAAGCGTGAGCTATTTCATTGTAAATATGCTTGAGCATCTCTACAGAAAATCCATCGTGGCCAGTTGATTTTTTATTTTTAAGACTTTTAATTATGTTTGTGACTTCGGCAGAGTCAGTAGGAGCAACAAAGAATGAATGATTGGTCTGATAATTCGTCAAATTACAAACTCTGCCAGCCAACCGGTCAGTGTTATCAGCTGTACTTTGTACACTGATAAGGTAGTTGTTGATCGCCTCTGACAATTGCTTGGGATCCTCCAAAACTGTCCCATCATCCAATACAACTTTATCTATATTATTACGTTTAAGGCTACCTGTAATGCTGTTTATCACCCTCCACTGTTGACGACTGTCCCCATTACATTTATTAATTAAATTAGCATAATAGTTGTTTTTTAACTTGTCAATGTCGTTTTTCAAATTCAAACAAAATTTGTTATAGTAAGCTGTAAAATTTAAATCATATGGTCTTTTTTTCAGTATTTTATACATTTTCTGTCTTTTTTTAATTCTATTAACTATATTTATATTAATCCAAGGGCTTTTTTGTCTTGCTTTACGATACTTACCATTAATATGCTGAACAATTGATTTATGTTTATTTATAACATTATTTAAAATACTACAAAAACTCAAATAACAATAATTAACATCATTACTCTGATAAATACAGTTCCAGTTAACTTTTTTCAATTCATCTTTAATATTATTATAGTTATACTCAATTGTTGTATTCTCAGTTCTTTCAATAAATTCATAACAAGCCAAGCTAATATTAAGGCCTAGTAAACAGTGGTCGGTTATGCCCAAATTAAATATTGCACTTTTCGAGTTACTAATATTCTTAAATTTTACAAAAATGTGATCTATACAAGTTGAACTAAATTGTGTAATTCTTGTTGGTCCGTTTATTAAAGATAAAAACCCGTAGCTATTTAATAAACTATTGTAATTTGTAACATGAACTGAATTTCTAAGCGTATCTAAATTTATATCACCAACAAATATTGAATTTAGTTTAATAAGCGGTAAGATATAATTCAATTCTTGAACAAAATGTGCCTCTGTAAATTGATTTAATCTATATAAACAGGTCAAATTGAAGCGTGTTGAACCACACGATATATCAAGAGATAGACAATCGGCCGTTGACATATTTATGTTTAACTCTGCAAATTTAAATTTATTAGAAATGAAACATACGACACCTCCAGCTCGATATGTGTCATTGCATTTAGTAGCTACGTCAAAGCCTGGAATTTTGTATAAATTAATCTCTTCACTGTTTATCCAAACTTCACTCAGTACAATGAAACCTAGGTTATGAATAATTGAATCTATTTCGGCTAGCAAAGAATTAAAGTTTTTCCTGATACTTCTAATATTTACATATAATAAACTAATATTACCTCTGTCAGATTGGGGAACAAAAAACTTACTGTCTAGGTGATGGTAGATATCACAACATACGTGTGAGTCCATTATAATATTTGTACTTACATTACGCACTATTTACAAATTATATATACTCTTCAGAGAGAAAAAAGATAACTAGACATACAATACTATGTAATGTATATAACATCCACAGACCTAGAATATTTTATTCAGATCTTGAATCTTAACAATTTTGTGACATTTTTCCCCATCCGACTTCCTAACAAAAAATTTTCCCTCTCGGAACCAAACATATTTAATATCTAACTCCCTACATTTCGTCTTAAGCTTGCCAAGAAACTGTTTGTTTTCTGGGCAGAGGTGCTCATTTAAGTATACCCTATTTTTAGGAAATGTAGGATGTACCTCGTTCGCCATCAGGGTCTTCTTCGTCTTGAAGTTGGACAACCACTTGTCCCTTACCAGCCGATCTCGAAACTGTACTATCAAAGGTGGGTCTCTCTTGGTGTTGTAGCTTGGCACTCTGTGAACTGCAAGTATGTGTTCCTGCTCCACTGGTTGGCCGATCGCCTTCCCGATGTCCTTCACCACCTTGAGAGTATCCTCTTTAGGTGTAGAAGGGATGCCGCTGATTTCGATATTGGACTTCCTTGAGTACTGTTCTAGTTCCCTTACTCTATCAGTCAACTTGTCCACCGCACCTGTAAGCTCTGCGTTCTTCAACACCAAATCTTCGTTTTGCTTCTTCATTTCTTTGAACTCCTTTCTAATAGTATTCATCAGAACGTTGGCGTCATCAATGCTCTTCGACAGGAACTCAACGGATTTGTTAAATTCATTTAATTTGTCATTGTGACGTTTTAGCTCATCAAATACCTCTTTTTTAAATGCATCTAGTACATTGATCATAAATTGTTTCGTGATGGCTGTAGAGGATGACGACGACTTGCTGCTCAACACAGAGGGTTCCTTCTTCTGCTGACAATCTTCGCATTTCCAGTCTTTATTGCCTGTCCGGGTTTTTACTCCGTCCACTTTTATGCATTTTAGATGGAACACTCTCGCACAATCGCCACTGCACTTAATAGCAAGCTTCTCATCCGCACACACCTCACCACAAACGCCACAGTTTGCCGACATTTTTAATAGAAAAAATTAATTATATTAAATTGAAATACGGGAAATGAACACTGTATAAGCAAGTCAGTACAAGCTTAGTAATACAGATAACGCTCAGACTTCACAACACTCGCTCCACAGTGTTATCGCCTCGGCTGCCGAGACTGGACCAGGCGGTTTAAATATTGTTTTAAAATGTTTGTTTCAAACATCATGATAACAGTCATAAAGATATTTTGATTATCATGTTACAGAGAGCATCACAGCTTCATCAGATCTCTGTGGTCTGGAGAACTTTGACTAGGTAAAGTTAGTGACAACAGATCGTTATCTATCCCTTGCCTTCACATTATTTGTAGTTCCAGTTTAAAAGACATTTTGATTATACTGTTACAGACATCAACACCACTTCATCAGATCTCTGTAGTCTGGAGATCTTTGAATAGGGAAAGTTAGTAACAACGGATCGTTATCAATCCCTTGCATTCACATTGTGGTTTTACTGTTACAGAGAGCATCACAGCTTCATCAGATCTCTGTAGTCTGGAGAACTTTGAATAGGTAAAGTTAGTAACAACAGATCGTTATCCATCCCTTGCCTTCACATTGTGGTTTTACTGTTACAGAGAGCATCACAGCTTCATCAGATCTCTGTAGTCTGGAGAACTTTGAATAAGTAAAGTTAGTAACAACAGATCGTTATCCATCCCTTGCCTTCACATTGTGGTTTTACTGTTACAGAGAGCATCACAGCTTCATCAGATCTCTGTAGTCTGGAGAACTTTGAATAGGTAAAGTTAGTAACAACAGATCGTTATCCATCCCTTGCCTTCACATTGTGGTTTTACTGTTACAGAGAGCATCACAGATTCATCAGATCTCTGTAGTCTGGAGATGTTTGAATAGGGAAAGTTAGTAACAACGGATCGTTATCCATCCTTTGCCTTCACATTGTGGTTTTATTGTTACAGAGAGCATCACAGCTTCATCAGATCTCTGTAGTCTGGAGAACTTTATATAAGTAAAGTTAGTAACAACAGATCGTTATCCATCCCTTGCCTTCACATTGTGGTTTTACTGTTACAGAGAGCATCACAGCTTCATCAGATCTCTGTAGTCTGGAGAACTTTAAATAAGTAAAGTTAGTAACAACAGATCGTTATCCATCCCTTGCCTTCACATTGTGGTTTTACTGTTACAGAGAGCATCACAGCTTCATCAGATCTCTGTAGTCTGGAGAACTTTGAATATGTAAAGTTAGTAACAACAGATCGTTATCCATTCCTTGCCTTCAAATTGTGGTTTTACTGTTACAGAGAGCATCACAGCTTCATCAGATCTCTGTAGTCTGGAGAACTTTGAATAGGTAAAGTTAGTAACAACAGATCGTTATCCATCCCTTGCCTTCACATTGTGGTTTTACTGTTACAGAGAGCATCACAGCTTCATCAGACCTCTGTAGTCTGGAGAACTTTAAATGGGGAAAGTTAGTAACAACAGATCGTTATCCATCCCTTGCCTTCACATTTTGATTATACTGTTACAGAGAGCATCACAGCTTCATCAGATCACTGTAGTCTGGAGAACTTTAAATGGGGAAAGTTAGTAACAACAGATCGTTATCCATCCCTTGCCTTCACATTTTGATTATACTGTTACAGAGAGCATCACAGCTTCATCAGATCACTGTAGTCTGGAGAACTTTAAATGGGGAAAGTTAGTAACAACAGATCGTTATCCATCCCTTGCCTTCACATTTTGATTATACTGTTACAGAGAGCATCACAGCTTTATCACATCTCTGTAGTCTGAAGAACTTTAAATAGGTAAAGTTAGTAACAACAGATCGTTATCCATCCGTTGCCTTCACATTTTGATTATACTGTTACAGACAGCATCACAGCTTTATCAGATCTCTGTAGTCTGGAGAACTTTAAATAGGTAAAGTTAGTAACAACAGATCGTTATCCATCCCTTGCATTCACATTTTGATTATGCTGTTACAGACAGCATCACAGCTTTATCAGATCTCTGTAGTCTGGAGAACTTTAAATAGGTAAAGTTAGTAACAACAGATCGTTATCCATCCCTTGCCTTCACATTTTGATTATACTGTTACAGGCTGTATCACAGCTTTATCAGATCTCTGTAGTCTGAAGAACTTTAAATGGGTAAAGTTAGTAACAACAGATCGTTATCCATCCCTTGCCTTTACATTTTGATTATGCTGTTACAGACAGCATCACAGCTTCATCAGATCTCTGTAGTCTGGAGAACTTTAAATAGGTAAAGTTAGTAACAACAGATCGTTATCCATCCCTTGCCTTTACATTTTGATTATGCTGTTACAGACAGCATCACAGCTTCATCAGATCTCTGTAGTCTGGAGAACTTTAAATAGGTAAAGTTAGTAACAACAGATCGTTATCCATGCCTTGCCTTTACATTTTGATTATGCTGTTACAGACAGCATCACAGCTTCATCAGATCTCTGTAGTCTGGAGAACTTTAAATAGGTAAAGTTAGTAACAACAGATCGTTATATATCCCTTTTAAAGACATTTTAATTATACTTTTACAGACAGCATCGTAGCATCAACAGAATTTTGTAGTTAGGAGAACTTTGAATAGGTAAAGTTAGTAACAACAGATCGTTATCTATCTCATGCTTTAAGATTACATGCAATTCTAGTTTTACTGTTTAAAGATGTTATATTCTATACCTTATAATTACTAATAATATAATAATAGTTTTCTCTTACAATACAAGATCCATAACTTAATGGAGTTGTTTTTGCTCAGTTCCCACTTAAAGAATATAGTTTCCTACTGTTTCTTTTCCCCCTTTTTTATCAACTAAAGTTCCTTTTAACAGTCTATTGTACTTTTTTACACTGGTTAATAGAGATTTATTTATTTTCTTATAGCTATATAACATAAATCACATGGAATTACTGTTATATTTACCCTTTATATACTGCCACTTCATAAAATATGAATGTTCTTACAGCAATTTTTATTAAACTTTAGCTTTCTTTTTCATTTCTCAATATTTTTAACGTTCCGTTTTTCAAAAGTGATTGTAATGGATTCACAAAATAAAATAAAAAAAACGTTGTGTTTTAATTGTTGATACCATATGACAGAAATATTGCTTTATGCCAAGTCAACATAACAGTTAGACTATATAAGATAATTGAACTACTTTCTTTTTATTGTTATATCATTTTAAAACATTTACCTATATTTTGCATATTGGTACATATGAGGGGCCATAGCTAAAGGGTTTAGACGATTGTCTGCCCCATTTTCAGTCTTGGTTCGATTCCCGACTTAAGTACTACCAGTCACGTTAAGCCGTTGGTCTCCAGGTGTTTTAGAGAGGCCTTCTTAGCACTAACTTCACCTGGTAAAGTAAGACGAACTTTAACTTTTTTTGTTTGCCAGAACATAACAATGTATAGCAATCGTCAGATTAATTCTAAAATGTTAATAATCACGCCACATCAAAACCCCATTCGAAAATACAGAATTTCCACTCACACCACATTTGTACTGCCAGTGTACCCACTTCCAGCGCCGGACGTCAGTCTTCTGATTAAGCGGTCACCCAGTCGTGTGCCATGAACTCGTCAACACTGTAAAATGCTTGGGACGTTAAAAAGCATTTCAAAAGAGTTTTTAACGCCTTGGGCGTCGGGGAACTCTTTATTGAATTGGGCAACTTGTTGATAAAACGAACCCCTACTTATGAGGACAGGTGCTCATAAAATTCCATCCTGTGTCTCCCAGTTCGGTAGGTATTCCTGCCTTGTGTGTCATATGTGTGTATGTCCCGACCGCTAGTCATAGCACATTTAGGCACACAGAATACGGTTGTCTCTAAAATGCAGAGACATGGCAGGGTCAACAGTGGCAACTCCTTGAATGCTTCTTTGCAAGATTCTCTGAACTTTAACCGAGCGATTATGCGAATCGTTTGCTTTTGCAATTTGAACGCTCTGAGAAACTGGCAGTTTGAGCTGGCTCCCCATAATACCAAACCGTAGGTAAGGTGGGGGTAAATTAAGCCGTAATACGCCGTCAGTACCTGACTTGGGCAGTATTTGGCTAAGGACCTCAAAACATATATTCCTGTTGAAAGTTTAGAGCAGACATGGTCTATGTGAACATTCCAAGTCAATCCCCCTATCCAGGAATATGCCTAAGAATTTGGAACAGTTGACGACATCCAGCAGGGTATCATCCAATATGACGGTTGATAAAGTAAATTTTAACACAATACTAAACTAAAGGAAGCTAAAATAATTCTAAATATTTACGTTTTTAATTTAACATAAATAAATGAAGAATCTCTCAAATATAAACTAAAAATGTTGGTTATATTTTATTGGAGTCTTAAAATTATAGTAAATAAATTATAAAATGTATTTTAACAAACCGATATTTTTGTATATTCATTATGGCCTTTTTTGTGAATAAAATCAGAAATTATGACTTTTATGGAGATTCTATAAACAAACTTTAGGAATAAGATAACAACAATTCATAGATTGTAAATCCAATATAAAATTTATTATTAATGTTACATTATTTTATTTATTGTGTTACATTAAAAATTAAAAATAAATTTTATATTGGATTTAAGATCTATGAATTGTTGTTATCTTATGCTATTTCCAATATTTGCTCATATACGTTTTATTAAACTTTAGGAAAGTGATATTATTAGATTTGAAAATAAAAAAAAATATTTACAATTATCATAACTTTTAAATAGTAAACAATAAATATACATAAAAAAACTTAACCAGTATATTTGTATAAATGGCCAAATGACATAATCATTTCCAATGCTTTTATTTAGGGTAGGCAATAAAGTAATTCAACAAACGTTTGGCTTGGATAAGTTTGTTGTATAAATATGTTTATAGTATATAATTTGTTATATGAGCTAATCATTGTATGTCGGCACTGGTGGCGTAGTGCTGTAACCCAGCTACTGGGGATAAAGTGTTTAGGAGATTGTAAGCGATATGTTCCAAGCTCTGTCCTTTTAATACATACGTGTCGGCCACTCAATGGTTGCCATCGACGTGGACACTACTAGAGAGGTCTGGGGTGTCCATGTTGGGTGGCAGTCAAGGTTTAAATGTTGTATAGGGGAGAGAACTGAGTGTCAGACTTGTCAGTTAGCTGAAAATCACACCAAAACTACGTTGTCCGGATTCTACGTAAATATGTAGGTCCCATAGTTGCCCTGATCATTGGGGCTATTAATAAATATTCCTTCCTGAGCTAAGTCGAACTCAGATAGTAATAATAATTACCCTCGTTCCTCATAATACTCATTCACCCCTCATATTCGCCCTCATCTCTTCGATCGGTGTCTTAGAAATGAATAATGAATGAATGAATTCTATAAAAAGGGTTTTGACAGTAAATGGGCCCCTGAATGATGAGGAACTTCCCTTGTTAAAGTAGATGTGTGATGTATTTGTTCCCTTGATATTTGCATGGTATATGTCGGCTTGAACATCACTTAAAACCTTTCACTATTTACATTATATGATATTTATCAGAATATTTTTCATATAATGAATAGATACAGGAATATTTGCTCTATGAGACTAGTGATGAACTGATCAAATTAGTTCTATGATAGGGGCCAACTTGTGATTGTCACACTGTCATGAATCTCATACTCATAATTTTAATAAATATGAGATTTAATCAGATGTTCCTATACAACTGATTGGGTACATTTTCTATGTTACAGACATAAAATGTAGATGTACGTTTAGTAAAGAAGCTTTGTTGGTGATAACTATAAAATATCTGACTATTTCTCAACGTAAATGTCTTAGATAATAACATTGGGAAGCGTATTTAACAGTTACAACCTATAAATCAAAGTGGACTTTCTCATTATCATATCCGAGTTTATTCTAATTTACTATAAATATTTGAAGACATGAAGGAAATAGTTAAATTCATCGATCCCGAAATTAAAGGTAAATTAAAATTCTCTCTTTTTTTAAGTGTTAGGATTTAAAAGTTAAAGTTGAAGATCGTCGTATTTTACCACGTGAAGTTAGGGCTAAGAAGCCCTCTCTAACACTTAACCTGGGGACCAACGGCTTTACGTGACTTCTGAACCACGGGAGCGGCAGGGCAAAATCTACTATTGGTCACATCGGGAATTGAACCTGGACAAGCTGCGTAGCAAGCAAGCCAGCCCTTTGGCCCTTATCTACGGCCGCTCCTACCATTTAAGTAGTAAAGAAAGAACAGTTTTCAGGCAAATCCTATCTGCAATGCTTAGGGAGTAAAAGGTCAAAAACAGTCAAATATCTTGGCCGAGTTTATTGAATTAATTAAACATGTTATTTGGACGCTCCCGGCCAGCGGTATTCACGTTGAATGTATCACTAGCTACATTAACAGCAACTTTTAGAGTCCATTCAATTTAGTAATATTATTTAAAATTTCATTGAATTGGAATATTGGTTTTATTAGTACTAAACAAGTTACGTATAAATTTTAATAAACGAAATTAATGCTTAATATCATAAGTTAAGAGAGTACAGTCATTCACATTATGCCAATATTTGATCATTAATATACCATTCATACTTTAAATAGTTTTGTAGCTTCACCAAGATTATTATGTTTAGTTAAAGTGTGATTAAAATGCTAAATAATTGGAGTCTATTACAATATGTAGCATTATCAAATCCGCATCTGCAAGTAATGACTGAATACAATTATTCCATTCCTTAAAGTTCAACATAAGAAAGGAATAATATTTTGTTTAATCTACTAAAGTATTAAAACGGATTGTGAAATATATATATATATATATATATATATATATATATATATATATATATATATATATATATAGATATAAATAGTATTAAATTTCCGAGAACAATATTACCTAGGTTCTAGAATGAATTTACATAAGTTTTATAGAAAAGACATTATTTTAATCATTATCAATTTTAATAGTTGACTATATTGTTTATAATTTGATCACGCATGCTACGTTATACCTGTTTATTTGCTAATAGTACTTAAAATATATAATTTTCTGTTTTGAATATTAAGATTTGAGCCCTCAAATAGAGTTTGAAAAATGTTCAGTCTAAATATGTTTGCATAACACACACTGTTTGCTTTTTCCTTAATTTTATATAAACTCAATATTTTCAAAAAATTACACATTTACTGTTATTGTAAAAATTAATTTCATTTTAGTTAATGCAATGCATAATTAGCCAATTGTTCTAATAATTAAGAAAATGGAATAACTATACCCATAATTACTTAAAAAATATATAATGGTGGTTTAGTTATTTTTGGTCGAGTATTTTTGATTCTGGATCTGTTAACTTGTAGTTATTATTGATTTTTGATTCATTTGGCCTCGGTATCATGGAAGTACTAAAAGGTGTATTTTATTGTTATATAATTATTTATACTGATTACATTAAGTGATTCATTATTTTATATGTAAAATTGACTAAGCGGTAATTTACCATACGATTTGATCGATTGTCGTACTATGCAATGATCAGTGAAGAAGTTGTGTAAACATAAGTTAAAAGTTGTTAACGAAACATCTCACGCAAGCATCCCTAGAAAGACAACATATTGAGGAACCATTGTTATCTAAGTTTTGAAAATTAAATATGAACAACAGCTTTTTTATTTGTCAAAACTCTCATGTAACATTTTATATGCAAAATAATTGTAAGTATGTCAAGAATCAAAAGTTTTCTTGGGAATTACTTTGTTTTACATATGGATTGCCACAAATAATCATCACAGAACCAGCATTGTAATTGTGTTGTAATAAACTTGACTTGAGTCTTTGAAATTATGTAAATAATGTTTAACGATCTAAGATATTACATTCCAAACTACAAGTACTATCAAACAATACAAGAGGCACAATGTCCTTAACATTGCTAAGTGACATGTTCAAGGATTGTATTATTTTTTTGTACGTGAATAAATTTGTGGTCTTGTTTCTACAAAGGGACAAAACCACAAGTTACAGTGATCCGGATATGTCTTATTGTCCTTTTGTACGCTTCCGGATCAAGACACAAAATTGTATCCCTTCCTTTTCTATCACCAACTTAACATAATATAAATATATGATGATTTTAATTTTTGAATGGACTTACAGTTTTCAGATATTCTATTTTATCTATTTGTTTTCTTCAATTTAAGATACTAAAAAAACATTTGTACTTTTTCTGGTAAAGCCAAATAATTTGTATTAAAATAAATAATAATTATAATGTTTGTATATAAAATAGAACTTATTTTATTATTATTAAAAAAATACGTCCTATAAAATTGTGTAAAAGTTTTTCAAAAATTTTTATAACATAAAAACTCAAAATACTCTTATCAGTACAATAGATCTTGAGATATCAAGAATTGACGGTTGTTCTCTTTGGCTTAGTAATTAATTCACTTAGTCATTAATTACAACATTTAAACATCTTCCTGATTATTAATTTCAGTGTTTGTGTGTAAGGACGATGAAATGAGATGTTAGAGAAACAGAATTTTTATTACCAAAGAAACGTTATTATAAATAAAGGTTGATTACTTACTATAATTACTAAGCGTTTTGTTTGATACATGAATGAAAAACTCCCTGAGAGTAACTCAAATATCCTCTTTCAGTTAGGTGCCAAAAACGTAACGCTTCAGGTCCTGCAGCGAAGAGGACTTCAATGCAAGAACATGCGATTAAAAATTGCAAATCATTATTAAGATACTGATCGACAATATATGGGTGAATATTAGGAGGGAATAAGTATGATGAATGTAGATGAATGAGTATAGTCACTCGTTATAACCTAGGGATAACGGTTTTTTAGAAAGATCCATTTTTATTAATAGTCCAATAGCCAAGACATCTAAGACACCTCTAGCTTTACGTGGAATCTCAACCAAGTAGCATTCGTCTGATGTGCAGCTAATTCAGCAAATATAGCTTCATATGACCTGATGGCCTAAGGGGTGTGATGCTTTTCACGTACTTCTTTAAAACTGTATGTACACACTGGGTAGTTCTAAACGAGCAAAAAAGCTGGTAGAGCTGGACTGTCACGATTTTTTGATCCCCCAACCATAGCAGCTACAAAATAACAGGCCCATGTGAATTAGTAAGAAAATTAAACAGGATAGAAGCAACTTTTTTGAAAAGGAAATACTGATCTCTTTTTTAATTCTTGTATACTCTTGCAGACTATTGATCAATGCAAAGAACTTATTCAGACAGAGTATGGGGAGAACCTTTACATTATTAGATGAATTGCTGATAAACACTTCCAGTTAGTTCCAGGATTTGGACCTGCGATATCTCTAACTTGTGCTCAAAGTTCTGACGCCTTAGACTGCTCGACCACGAGCTCTCCCCTCTGGCTTTTACCTAACAAGTATAACATATTTGAGGTTACCTTGATGATCTATCTTATAGGACATTTCACAAATGTAACACCCTTATTATTTTGAAACAGTAATGGAACAGAAAAGTTGTAATATCATAAGACACGACATGAAATGTAAAACCTTATTTCTAAAGTATTACACGAAATAAATTATAATAGTAATCTTATAAACTTATGAAATGCTCAAAGTTTGATCACCAGTCAAAGGCAATTCAGAATTAATCATAATATCGAAGAGGAAGGGACTACTGCCCTCAGGGGTGTTGTCAACCCTTATGTCGAGAGCCACTTCTGGACAATGTATTCAATAGGTACAATAACACGAAAGGACACTTTGTTAGAAATGTGTTAAATTTCTAGTGGGACATCCACTGTACAATAAATATTGGCTCTTAAGTTGGACGTTTTTTACTATTCAATAATTTACAAGAAAACAATCATTCATATATATACAGCGTTCAAGGGATATGTACTTGGCAAGATATGCTATAATGTTTTAGATAATTTAACTTCAGCAATGGAATGTAAAATCAAAACTAACTATTCTAATCTTTGCCCTCTTATCTCAGTGAGATTGACAAGGTTACATAATGTAAAATTTTATATTTTCTAGTGTTTTTTTTGTATTATGTTGTTATATTTACTTACTAATTAATTACACGAACATATAATTTGATAATAATTTCACGTTCTACTGGATATAATACAAATAATAATAATTTATCTCATAAAAATCTAAGTATTAAGTAAAATTTTATTATTTAAGATTATAAATATTGCTACTAAGATGATTCAGCTTAACAGGTTTATTTAATAATTCATTCGAGATGGGATTTTTTCATTCTTACAGACAAAAATAACGAATTAAAATTGTTTTGTTTACTATTATGCTATGCTTTATCCGATTTAAGAAAATAAATCAGGTAAGGTGGTTCAAATACATATCCCCTATAATCATAGTTATATAAATCCATGACAAGTTAAAATAATTTTAAAACACATTAATAAACTATTATGTGTTAAAGAATCAGCAATTAAATAACTTTTAATATTTAAACTAAAAGAAAAGCTTTTCTGATATTTTAAAATTGTTTGAGAGTTGTTTTTCTTAAACAATGTAACACCTGTTAAAATTCAACACACCATAACAATGAAAGCAAAAATATCGTATAAATAGAAATAATTTATGTTGCCTCGACTGGGACGATTACAAAATGTTAAAGGAGGAAGAGGTATTTTGGCAAATAGGTCGTTAATCTGTGTGGGAACGAACAAAAGGCTGATGTACTTGTGTTGTCAGCCAGACATGTGGGGGTGAAGGGAGGGAGTGAGAGAATTATATATCAGGTGATTATTTCGAATTTTCTTTTCTTTATGTAATCAGTATTTAATGTAATATTTAAATAAATCGTAATTTATTTTTAAAATGGAGACTTTTTAAAAAGTTGGTAGTGAAATTATTTAATTATTAAGATACTTATCATTTAAATTATATTATTCATCTCAGAATATTTATTTAATTATTTTATTTAAGTGCTAAAAACAGCTAATGCATATTAAATTGAAGAACTAATGAGAAAAATAAACATATTTATAACAACAACAACAACAAAAAAAGAAATAGCGAGATCTTGTTTGTCAGATGCACCACATAAACACTGTTTTTTTTTGTTCTAAAAAAGTCTGTAATATTCACTTTTTCCAACAAAGTTCTCTCAGCCGAAACAAATCGATAAAAATATAAAACATATGGAATTGCCTAAAAAAAGATACAACTTTAATAAATATATTATTATAACAAACAAAACATTTATGCACAAAAGTATATGAAACAATGTGAAACTATATATATATATATATATATATATATATATATATATATATATATATAATAACAGAACAATTTAATAACAAAAACAACAAAAGTAAATATCCAAAAATTTTACAATAACAACGTGTAAATAAATATTTGAACAAACAGCAACAACAAAATAAAGACACCAGTGATTGAGAAAAAATTAATTAAGTAGGCCTACGGCTATTCTTAAAAAATTTAAGAATAGCCGTAGAATTATTTTTATTAGAATTATTCTTAAAAATTAAATTACTGAAAATTATATCTAAATAAATCAATTTCATATGTGTTGCACAGCCGACACATTGTATTGAGAGGCGAGTGATAACCAATATTGGTGTGAGAAAAGCGAGGAGCAAAAACAAGAGAATTACGTGAATTCGGTCGTTGGACACAGACATCGAGTTGAGCCAACAAGTCATTATTGTCTAGGCTCAATGTACACTCGTCATGTACTTATCTGTTACGAAATTTACATGACAAAATATGTAGGGAGATGGTGTTTTCTTTTTATAAGTTTGGTAGATGACGTTCAATATTTTACCAGGTTTTTTTAAATAATAACATATAACAGATGTATTTTTACATTTTCCCATACTTTTCTTTGCTCGAATTCTAAATAAAAATAAAGTTTCGACTAGCAAATACAGCCATTATATGACTAGTAATTAATTTAATAACTAGATTTACTTTGGTAATTAAATATTAGGTATACTGCTAGCTGTTCTATATACGGTTGCATCAGTCATAAGGCCTTCCAGGTACCTAATAAATTGTGTTCTTAGTATATCAAAGTATACAATTTACAGGTATCAAAGAACTGACGGTACAAACGTTGTTATTGACTACATAATAAATTTTAAAAAATCTTTGTTTTTATACCAAAATAAGATTATTAAATAAGTTATTATAAAAATATACTTTTTAAGCTTAACAAATTAAGAATGCAATCAATTGTGCAATATGTAGCCTACATTTCTATTTTACTATGTTATCTGTTATAATATATCTAAAAAAAAATAGAAGAATCTTATTTATTTAGATTGTATTGTAAACATATTTAAAGTTATTTTTATTACAAATTGCAACTGTTTCTCTTAATGTTGCAAGACTTTTCTGTTACTACCTTCATATAAAAATAATCTTTAGAGCAAAAATTACCTCATAACGAAAGATCTAAGCAAACATAAATACTGCACTAAATGATTATCTTAGTTATAGTGTACATCTTAATAAAGAGGAAGTAATGCGTTAAATCCATTGTTCCTAAATAGCTAAGTTTCTAACAAAGGAGATACCAAAACTTGACAAAGACGTACTCAAACAACGGTCCACATAAACTGTTCCGCTTTACATGTGTTACAGTTAATGTCCAATGTCTGTGCTGATGAATTTAGTGAGGCATTTGTTCAGCATAAACTTCAGTTTTATTGTTTTAAATAGAAGGAGGACTAATTTTATTATTCTGTATGTAATGTAGAATTAATGATAGTTATTAAAATAAATTTAAAAAAAAATACAAGGAGAACCGTTCTCAAATAATAGGGTCTGATTGAATTTTCTTATGTAACGTTAATATTTTTTTTAGATATCAATGGATCATGAAATTTAGCCGGTAATTTCCCGCAAAGGTTCTTTTTATTTATTTGTTGTCATAATTTTATTAATTCACGAAAGATCGCCAATTTAAGAGCATAGCTAAAAACAATATATACATTTAAATAATATCAATAAGTTGCCATAGTATAATGTAGTGATGAACAAAAAGATATAAACCATACAATACAGAAATAACAAAACCTATGGATTACAGGCAAACAATAACATAATTTATATATAAATGCTATATGGACCAATACATCAAGATATACAGATCAAAATAAATTAAAATCTTTAAAACAATATGTAGATAAAGAAGGTATACGACATGGAAATAAGGCCTTGTAAATAAGACATAAATATCCTTTAGTAAAAATTGTAGACAAAGGAAGTAGACCAAGTGCTCTTATAAGGACAAATAGAATAATATGCCTATAATATTCTATTATTTTTTTAATAGAAGTTTTAAAAATAAAACTAAATAGTGAATAACGAACTGCGCACACTTATTTACAATCCAGATACTATAACAAAACATGTGATAATAATTATAATAATATTGTATTTTAAGACAGCTTTCGAAACTATACATTAACTTCATACACAACAATGCCAAGCATTGACGTATACCCAAATTGATGCATAATTGTTAGATAGTTTTTTTTTTTTTTTTTTTTTTTTTTGTTCTTTTGTTGACACATTAGGATATAATTCCTGTCAGTTTTTGTTTTTAATCTCATCTCTATGAAAAGTGGTATTTGATTGAAAGTAACGAGATTTTCCCATTAGCGTATTTCCTCTGTTGCTTCAAGAATTCAACTGACAGGACGTTGTGAGAGCAAATTGAGTGTTGTTGATGTGGATTGAGGACTTCTCTCTTTAAGGAGAAAAACGAGAACATAAAATGTTGGATTTTAGTATGTGGATTTACTCGCTTAAATAATAGTGCCACGGGAAAATTAAATGTCTTCTTCAAAAACTAAACTAAAGTATTTTGTTTGAAGTTAACAAGTTCAATGTGTGTTAGGATCTAATCTTATTTGGGCAAGCTTTCAATTTGCAAGCCCGGTTTTAGAAATCCATCTAAATTCATTTATTGTATGTAATATGTTTAACGTAAACTGGTTATTTGCCCGTTGTGTTATTATACGGTGTTACATTTTATGAGTAAAACGTTTTTTAGTTTACCAAAGAATGCCAATGCTATTATAAGTATTAACTATTGTTAGAATATAAATTATGAGTTTAAGTTTTGGCAATGAACAATGGGCCACATAAATCCATCAGTTTTAATGAAATTAAAATACAAAATGGTCATTATGTAGAATATTTTGGCCCGATACATAATGAACTTTGTAGAAAATGTCCTGTTGTCGTGCAATTTGATGTTCGGACATTTTCAACGTGTCATTTTCTGCAAAATTCGTTATGTATCGGGCCCAAATAATTTACACAATGAACAATTTGTATGTTTATACCATTCATAATAATGAAATTTATGTGCCCCACCCTTCCATGTAAGTACCAAATTGTAAGTAAGACCACATTTAACTTTCTATCGGATTTATATTTTAATAACACATCTCTTACAACCAGTATTATTGAACAATCAACAACTGTCACATTCTCTGAATGATGGGCTTTATGATTGGAATTGGTATTTAGGTGCACGTGTACATTATGATTGGAATTGGTATTTAGGTGCACGTGTACATTATGATTGGAATTGGTATTTAGGTGCACGTGTACATTATGATTGGAATTGGTATTTAGGTGCACGTGTACATTATGATTGGAATTGGTATTTAGGTGCACGTGTACATTATGATTGGAATTGGTATTTAGGTGCACGTGTACATTATGATTGGAATTGGTATTTAGGTGCACGTGTACATTATGATTGGAATTGGTATTTAGGTATTTAGGTGCATTGTATCCTCACCCTTGACAGTTTTTGGTTACAAAAAGTGTCAAGACAACTTGATCTTGTCTGCGTATGGAAAGGCAACGATCGAGTTAAAATGGAGAACTCTCTATATTTGTATTGTAATCTTATTTGTGACGGTCCAACTACCAATTTTGATGCGCGTATAGAACTATCCAGAGAATTAGAGCTTTGAAGATTTAATGTTGACGCGACAAACATCAGCCCCCCTCCCACCCAGTATGGTACAAGGTGAAATTTACTGACAAAAAGCAACAGTAAAGGCCATGATTTTAACCAGCACTATCTCTACCCCAAGTGCATGGTCCTGACACCTAAGATCACTCGGTAACTGGCTCTCCTGAGCTCACTGAATAAAACGGATAGTACTCTTATATTAACGATAGTAGTTAGTTTGAATATATATCAATTACGTTTAGCTAAAAATAGAAAACATATAAATTATTTTTTGATAAATATATCAAAATAAGGTAAGTTGACCACTCTTCAGTTTTGGTTATTTGTAAGATTGAGGTACTTTATTTATTTATTTATCAACAGCAGCAGCCAATTCGTGAAAGTGAATGAAGTATCTGCACTAAAAATCTAATCCAAATGCAATGCAAACCTTAATAGCTTATTTCTATAGGTTCGTTTTCCCTCAAATAAAAATTTACCTTGTCACAACAGTTAAAACTAGCAACTAAATGTTGAATAAAGTCTCGTATATTTCTAGATAGCTATCTACTCAAGATACCGGCAAGGAGGCAGTTTATGTGAGAGGCGTCAAGTGTTTTCAGTTTATTGCTCAACTTTAGAGCCAGTTTCCCTTGGAATTCCCTGAGCTGTGTCTGCCAAGCCAAGTGAATGATGTCTTGCGTTTCTGGAATAGTGATATGTAGTTAGAGTACAGGTTTATTTTATAATATGTAGTTTAAGGTTGGTTTCATAAACTAGTATGTAAAATACAAATCTACTTGATAAATTTTACAGTATGTCGGCATTGGTGGCGCAGTGCTATAACTCAGCTACTTGGGGATAAAGTGTTTGGGAGATTGTAGGCGATAGGTTCCATTCTCGGTCCTCTTAATAGTTGCCATCGACGTGGACACTACTAGAAGTCTGGGGTGTCCGTGTTGGATGGTTGTCAAGGTTCGGATGTTGTGTAGGGAAGATAACTCAGACCTGTCAGCTAAAAACAGTCCAACACCACGTGTTTTGGATTCCACGTAAAGCTGTAGGTCCCTTAGTTGCCCTGGCTGTTGGAATATTAATAAATTGCCTTTACTGAGAAACAGTTGTACTGAGTTAGTAACCAGACTACGCAATTATACTTATTCTACACTCATATAATTCATTTTCACCTTAAAATACGCGTAACGTTGTGTCGGTGTCTTATAAGTAAGAATAAGAATAAAATTATAACTGAGCTTTACCTATAAAGCTATTGTTATCCTATTACGTCAAGCATTTTGTACTTGTATTTTAGCTAATTCAAGAAAACATGTAATGTTAGTAAAATTAAAACAACATTGCTGAAAATTATTCATTATTTACTATTGAAGCAAAAATAATTACTTTATAAATATATTTTAGATAAACTATTATATCATGGTACAAATAATTAATTTTGTATTCATTATAATATTCAAGCTGCCATAAGTGTTAATGTTGTAATCATGTTATTGTGTTTAAATAAAGTTCTAAAATTACACAATTAATGCTTTGTAATTTAGTACAAAATGCATTTATGGTCCTTCAAGCCAAATACACCTCTAATATGTTAATGCTTTATATGTTTAACATTGCCAAAGGTATTATCCCCTCGTGCGAATATCATCAGCTTATATTTAGTAAACATTTACCTTGATTTATGTCAGGGAAAACCATTTCTAATTATTGTAAAATATTTGCCTATAATTTATAGTCAGTTGGTAATTTGTTGCAATCTTACTTCCACCATTAACATCTTTGGTTGTTAAATGATAAAAACTAACAAACAGAGATGAAAAACTATAAACAGACTGAGTTAAAAGAAAAGGTTAAGTCATAAATTAACAAAAACATATACCCTCCTGGACAAAAGTATCTCAAGATCATATTAACTGTTTCAGATGAAATATTTTGTAATATTGTAATATAAGCATTTATTAATATTGTGTTTTTGGATTAAGGGAGAAAGTGTATAGAAGTATCACGTGAAAGTGTATACAAGAGAATAATACTTGTTCTTTACTTAATAAATTCACTTTGGTCAGTGTAATAACCTATATAAGAGTCTTGCACTGTCATAATATTTAATTTCACTGTCAAACAAAATTGCCGGCGTGGTGGCCCAGTGACTAAGGCTTCAGACTGTGGAGAGCAAGGTGCAAGGCTCGAATCCCACTGAGCAAACGGTCGGTACTTCACTCGTTGAATAAAGTTCACGCACAGGCTTACAAGCCCATGTTAACTGGCGAGTGAAGTAAAAAAAAATTGGGTGTGCGTCGGACCACACGGTGGAAGTTATACTTCTTTGGCCATTCTCATACACCCACTCACGCACACAAACAGACAGGATATATAAATGAAATATAAGACATTTTTCAATATTATTCAATATATTTATCTTCAATATATTATACGTGACTTCATTATCATATTATACACCTATATTATCATTATCAGTAATTTATTCGATTAAATTTCTTCGATTAACAATCGATTAATCGATAGTTCTTAAAAATTTGTTCTTACTTTTCAGCGTGACGCGGTTTCTCGACCAACATCCCATCCCAAAGTGTCTAACGGTCGCAAAGAAATATAACTTCAAAAAATATGTTTTACAATAATTTTTAACTATTAGGTATCTTTATGATTGCAATTTTGTGGATATCACTTTATATGATCAAATATTTCATTTTACCTTTCTAAAATTTTAATGAACTTGTAACAAACTTGAATTCAGTCTCAGTAAAGTATTTCTACACATCTTAGTTTCAAAGTGCACACAGTGTGAAGCTATTGTCAAACTTGGGAAACAGCTTAAACTTGCCATAACTACGTAGCTTACTGAGATTATCATTTCTGGCAACTTCCAAC
The DNA here is from genome assembly GCA_035578905.1 of Stictocephala bisonia. NCBI lineage: Eukaryota > Metazoa > Arthropoda > Insecta > Hemiptera > Membracidae > Stictocephala > Stictocephala bisonia. The sequence continues at coordinate 108,545 of JAQJVL010002036.1, forward strand.
TCTTCCAGAACAAAAATTGTAACTTATTTTATTACTTCAGTAACAGTTTTTACAATTGTTAAAAACAAAGAAACGTGAATTTAATAAAACATGTATTCTAAATACACGTTGGGGTAACTAAACTAGATTTGTCATTAAAGAACATTTTATATAGTTTTAAATGTCAGCATAACAACAAACAATATTTGTCTTGAATTTGTGCGGTAAATTAAAGGAGTGATAAATAAATATAATCCTTAACATGGTCACTCACAGGAAAATATAGTCGTTTTACTGTCTCAGTTATCTAGATTTTTCACCCTTTTACTTTGTTTCTTTTTTTTGAACTAAAAGGCTGTCACAAAGTTAATTTTTTAACTTTATGTACCTGCCTTGAAAGACAGATTTGCCTATGTTAATTTTTAAACGACAAAACTAAATAAACTCGCACAGAAGTATGTCACTAAATAACAACTTAAATACCTTATTATATACAAATTTATAACTTTGGTATGCAAGCGCTTATAAATGTTATATTCAAATTGCATAGATAATATATAGTTTTGTAAAGAGCATAGACGAAAACTGGTGGTTGCGTAGTTTTTATTCCAAAGAAATATCAGCTACCAAAACTCAAGTACGCTACTTAAGTTAAACAAAAAGACTTGCTTATTACTTTCACAAAACACAACTAAGGTTATACAAAAAAATTATTCTAGAACTATATAAACGGCATCGTTAAACAATACCATGAATTCCTCTAAATAGGGCCATGAGTTTTATGTTTATAAAGATCTCAATTTGCTGTAAAGCAGTCGAGTTGCTTTCAATCTGCTTCTTAACATTTATTATTACTAAATTTTTGTGGTTAGGGATAAAATGTTACATTTACGTTAGATCTTCAACTGAAGTAGTGTTTGGTTTGTTAATTTAGTATTTATTTATTCAAATGCTTTTTTACGTTGAATCTTTACGCATCGTGACAATTGACTGCAATTATCTTATTGCAACAAGTATATTGTATGCTTAGTAGCTATCCTAGTCGCCTCCAACCTAATTAATTGTTAAGCGCCTAATAAGGAAGGGCATGTGGAAAACCAAACATGCAAACTGATTTTTATTTCTTAAAAAAATAGAAAGACAAGTAAAATTCGTTAATGTTTAAAATTAAATAGTTTACAAAAAACAATAAACAACTTTATATTATTGTTATTTGATGCTTTTGAGGTTTGACTAAATATTGCAAACAAATTAACGTGGGTAATTTGGTGATGGAAACTGTACAAAATAATAAAAATAATATTTACTTTTACTTTTATTAACTAAGCCAAACATTTATTTTCATTTTGAAACGTACAGTTAATGTTTTCCGTTGTAAACATATAAAATAATTTTTTTTGCATATTAAAGAGTTGTTCATTTTTTATTTATAATATTTAGTCCCGTATTGAACTAGGTATTATGAGACTTATCTTAAAATGTTATTAGTTTAGTTTGGTACATATAAATCTTTATTATAATGTACATTACTAACACTTATTAAATCTATTAATATTTCCAAATAACAAAAAGCTTGCAACAAATACATTTTTTGCCATATAGAAATATCAATCAAGTGTTTTTAATTATAAAAAATAATAATAATAAAGTACCTCATTTTATAGGTGTTATCTATATAGAAATGTTCATTCTAACTCACACTCAACATTCATACGTTAATTTGAAATGTAAAATAATTCATATAATAAATGACTTTTTACAATTTTAATAGATACAAAGACTATGTATACAATGTATTTCCTTCTAAGTAAATACAAAATAAGATAAAAAGCTATATTTTTGTGGGTTGATGTACTATATGTAACAACCAAGTAACACATATAGTACACAGTGTTTGCATGTTAGGTATGTACTCAATTTTATATAGCTTTATTAGAGAAGAGTGGTTCTTAATATATCGTTAAAAAAAGTCTTGCATGTTTTATTGGTATTTTTTTCACTGTGATAAAAAGTAAATAAAAATCAATAGCTATCACTAGGGAATTGGTGTATTAAAAGGATACTGTACATCGGAGTAATTCCAGTAACTCCTTTTAAAGTTAATCTGCCTCTCGTCTAAAGACAGTTTGGAGGAAAATTGGAAGTGGTTCAGAGGATTAAGTCAGGCTTTTCACTGAGTCCAGACAAATCGACCTATTGCCTACGACAGGGTCTCGGGTTAGCTACAGAGCAACGGTCGTTTAACACGAATAAGGTGATACCAACCCTTCGGGTTTCTGGAAATTGTAAAAAGAGCAATTATGTTCACCAGACTATCGAGGCCATTTTCCACCTCCTTTCGATAACGTTTAAAAAAGGATAATTTTTCAATTTCAGAATTGCACGTTTTAAATAGTTTAAACTTAAAAAACACAAAAATTATACTTGTAAAGCCATATTGGTATAAATAATATACATACGGAAGTCCAGATTTGACTGTCACAAATTTTAGAAAATTATTTGTCAGGTCAAAACAAGCAAACAATACCATATAACATTTGTCTTTTCTTGATTAATTTTCTCTCTATGTGTGTATTACAAAAATTATAATATCTCAAAAACTGTTTGACAAACAATACTGCATTTTGGTATGAAAGTTAATCTTATAAACACATTTCATGTAAAAAAAATCTGTATATCTAAGATGATCAATTTCAAAATGGCAACTGTCTCAACATTTCAAAATTAAATATAAAAACTACCCATTTCACAGAAAAATGTTAAAATACAATATTATATCAAATTCAACGATATACCAATTTAAAAGATCGGGCGATAAATAACATAGAAAACGTAATTTTTGAAACGGAAAGTGTCACGGACAGTACCCACAGATAACGTTTCAGTCACAGAAATTAGGTCTCCAACGTTATTTATGACCTGATCTTTTAAATTGGCGTATCATTGAATTTGGCATATTATATAAAAGATATTGATATTGAGATTTTTAGACTGTCACTTTTTTGCAACAGATAATCTAAAATATACAGTCTTTTTAGATTAAATGAGTTATTTTAATTCATACACATTTCAGGATTGTATGACAAACCGTTTTTGAGATATTAATTTTTTTTAACAAATACAGACAGAAAACGAATCGAGAAAACACACATGTTTTTGGGTATTATTTGCTTGTATTGATATGATAAACAATCCTTTAAATATGTGACATTCGAAGCGGAACACTCTGCAAATCTATATAGTATGGCTTTCATAGGTTAGCTATCAAGCTGGTAGAACTAAAAACAATACAAATAAAATAAATACCTATAAACATGTATAAAGTATGTAATAGGTTGATTATGTTTGATGATCAATCTAAGGAGGTATCAAAAAAAAAAAAAAAGTATGAGGACATTTTTGTTTTCACGCTAAGAATATTTTATATGTTTCCTTATAAGTAGACAGATGCTAAGATGTACAGCTGTAATAAATTTGCTATAGGAATATACTATACAGGTCAAATTGACTTTCAGTTGAGTAGTTAAAACATATTTCAATATAAACTATTAAACATAATTTAGGTAAACAGTAAATAAACGCAATATATGACAAATATTGTTTTCTAAAACAGAGATAAAATTAACCTAACCTTTGACCTTTGTACATGTTTAATATATGACCATAATTGCAGTTACCAATAAAACAATAATTTTTATTACAAATTATAAAATATTAAACCAAATAATTATTTTCTGCTGAATTCTAGGCAGCATGGATGACAATTTATTCTTTATAGAGTCTCTACTTAATTTTTACATAGTAAAATGTTTTAAAACTGCAATTAAATGAAAATACTATCATGGTTTATCTGTCAAAAATACATTAATTACAACCTTTATATCACTTAAAATTGCTCATCAACCATTACAAATAAAGTTTATATTAACACTAAAATGCCAGCAATGACATGCACGAGACAAATCTACAACAATCGTCATTATTTCAGACAAGTAGTTATTGAGGCGGAGAACACAAACATCTTTAATAATACATCTGTGCATTTGTGAAACAACAATATGTGCATTTTATAGTAAAATCTAGCAGCTTTTCAGAACAGCACATTATGCTTTAATCAAGTTTTATCTCAAATTTGTCATAAATAAATAAAAATAATATTTAAAATTGAAATATTTCAATTTAAAAAAAAATTTAAAAGGACTTAACAAATATTTGGGGGAAGCCAGGATGGTGTTAGAATGAGGAAAACGGAAAAATATGTGTTTCGCAAATGTTTCATCATGTGGATAAATTTAGCAATGTTGGTACTGAAATAACTCAAACAGTAATTCACACTCTTAAGAGGCACTATAACTGTTTACCTCTAGTGGAAACTCTTGCATTTCCCCACTGACATTGACACATCACTTTCAGATAAACTTAACATAGTACAGAACTACTGTCTAGGTTATATTTTCAGTCTTCGTTAAGATGAATATATTACTCCCTATTTCAGATAATTAAATTTACTAAAGTTGGAAAGATCAAAATTTTATCTTCAATACAATCTTCTTCAATAAAGAAATCTTTCCTATTTGGCTTCACATTTTGTGTCTAACTTCAGCACCAATAATCAGGACACGCATCAGGGTTAATCAATGTTAACTATTCCAGCTAATGGATTATTGCTTTACACTAGATGTTTTACTGTAACTGCCTGAAGATTGTGGAATAAACTTGATCCTTCAACTTGAATCAGTTGAAGTTAGTTTGTCGCAGCTCTAGGAGACTGGTTGTCGGCGGTCGTGGGGGTTGTAGGCCTTCATTATGCTGTCAATGTTGGGTTTGTATGTTTGTTGGTTAATTTATGATATTATTATAGTTTTTTTTCGAGTAAAGTTGTTTGTATCTTTCTTTCGTTTTATGTTGTTTTACGCTTTATTTTTTTATCATCTTATAACTTAAACATATAGTTTAACTTTATATATATATATATATATTAAAGACTATATATTAAAGAAAATATATAGTCATTGTAATATTTTATCGTATTTTGTTTATGAAGTCAATTGTAAGAGCGGACCTGCTGGGCCTAACTTTGCCTCAATAAATAAAGCATATTTCATTTAAAATTGTGCGTAAATTCATCCTAATTATTAAGTTTGTTAGTATAGAAGACAAGCTAATTCATTATGGTTATGTTGATTAGAATATTTTTGTTATTGTTAAATTTGGTTAAGTTATGTTAAATTTAGTTAGATTATGTTAATTTTTGTTATTTTATGTTACTTTAGTTTGGTTAGAATAGATCATGTTAGGGTTTTAATTGGTTGTGTTTGTAGGTAATGTTAGGTCTTTGTTAGTTTATATTTTGTTTGATTAGGTTTTATTAGGTTAGTTTAACGACAGTTTCTCCACTTTTGTCACAGCAATAAAGTTCAACATTTTATTTATTTATCATTAATTGATTATTACGGCGTTATTTACACTTATTACTTACCTTTTTACCTTTTTACTTGAGATAAACGAGTGTTAGGGAAAACATTTTAACCAGTCTAGTAGGATTCTATTGGCTATTTACGGGGATCTCCTTAAATACAAGTGCCCCAGATAAATAAAGTTAATAAATAGATAATTATCACCTTCCATTCATTTAATATTTTCGAAAATTTAATAATTAAACTTTAAATATTGGTTGTAAAACAATAAGTACACGCTTTGTAATATAATAAGCAAAGGACTTTTAGTTGTTCCTAAAACAAACCATTTCAAAGTATAATTTATGTAAGTGATCGTAACAAATTTGTATCAAAGACTCGTATTTTATTGAAAACCTCTATATTTATAAAGGACTGTGCATCAATAACATATTTTCTTTGTTTCGTAAAATGTTCCAGTTTCACAGAACAAATCAAATTAAATATTGATAATATAAAAACAATACTGTTGAGCACGGTGTATTTGATGGAACCAATTATATTACTTTTATCCATGTAGTGATTATAATTTATTTTTACGTGTATTAAACGATCCGTTTTATGTGGTGTTCCGATTTATTCTTTTAACTTAAAAGCTTTCCATCACAGTAAAATAAATTGTCCTTAGAATAATATAAAACTACAACGTGTCACTTATATGAAACATAACTCTCGCCGAATACGAGAGATAATACTTCCAAGTTTGATGTATCGACATTCATATATCTCTCATTAGACACGTGAGAACTTAATTAGTAATACATCTTACTCTGTGATGACTTTCTAAACCTGTCCTCATTATCACAACAACATAAAGAATTTTGAAACTGGCTGTACCCTTTCAAATTAAAACATCACTTCTAAAGACCTCCATTGTGTCAATGAGCTTTCCTTCAAATCATGTAAATATATTCATTGTTCTAGAGCACAGTTATTGCTACAAGAGTTCGTAAACCCATATGTACAGATATTTTTCATATAAAAGTGACTCCTTATATATTACCTTACTAACGTGCCTTACTGGTTCCACCGTTATAAGTACCAATTTTATAATATACCTGAACTATTTCAATACTTATCGGTCACCTTAGTGACCAATAAGGTATATTTGATAATATACCTGGACTATTTGAATTCTTATCGGTCACCTTAGTGACCAATAAGGTATATTTTATAATATACCTGAACTATTTGAATATTTATTGGTCACCTTAGTGACCAATAAGGTATATTTTATAATATACCTGAACTATTTCAATACTTATCGGCCACCTTAGTGACCAATAAGGTATATTTTATAATATACCTGAACTATTTCAATACTTATCGGTCACCTTAGTGACCAATAAGGTATATTTTATAATATACCTGAGCTATTTGAATACTTATCGGTCAACTTAGTGACCACTTAAAGGTAATATAGTGAAATTGGACATAAGTGCTTTCTGACCAAGACACATTGGTTACAAATTTATATGACTACCAAGTTTACCATAAATAAGCGAATAGTTCTTGTATACTGATCATACTGTTCATAATATGTTATACACCATTGAGTCCAAGATGGTTATAATTGATATAATTTTAAAATTTTGAGATTTGTATCCATGATACTCATAAGTCTAATGGTGTTTACTGTTTCTTGGTTCAGCAATGTATTTTTATTTCAGAATTTCCTCACTATGTTGGAGCTCCACCTGGAAGACATTGCAGAGTTCATAAAGAAATTTTCATCACTTAATGAATCGCAAATTTGTAAGTATTTTCAATTACTACTCTTTTAACAATTGGGTAGATTGTATTGGCTAAAAAATAAGACAAGACCAATACAACAAACAAATCAACACATGTAACCAAAAACAATTTAAAAGCCTTATATTGTGCCTAGATTGGAAACTATTGTGTTGCGGAAAGTGTTCGCCATAGGAACAATGACCATAAGCTTGTCACAACAAGAAACTTGCCGATAGGAACAAGGTTGAAAATAATAGAATTTCTATCCCATAGTATATAAAGCAGATTACGTGTAAACTGTCATCTTACAGTAAATATTAGTTTTTTAATGAGCTTGTGATATTTTTTTGCTGTCATATCAGCAGCAATTAACTACTTCCAAATACCGTATACAAGTACATAAACCAGACATACAGTAAATTATCCTTAAATATGGAAGACTTCAAAACAATTTTATTATGATAATTTATTATTGCTTTCACAGTCCCATCTGTGATTAATTTGTTCATTAGCCAAAAAGAATGATTTTAGTAACTCACTTGACCATGGTTGTACCTGATCGTAATGTACTGTGCTAAGCTATTTTTTAAATGATTACTTATGAATAAATTATAATATAGGCTTTTAACATTATTGATGTTAGTATAAGCATGTTTAAAAAAGTATTATTTTACGTTAAAGAAAAAAATACATATAAAATAAATGGTTTACAATTTTTATGGAAATGATTAAACAATATTATCAAATGAACTTCTTCTTAAACATTTCTTATCTGTTACCTTTCTAGGTTATTAACTATAATTTTATAACATTATTACGTTTGGAGAGTTGGAAAGAAAATTTGCCAAGCAAATGAATTGAAATATATTTATTTCAAGTTTTAAAAATAATTAAATAAATAATCTAAGACCCTTAAGGAATTTACAATTAAGACTATACGCAAAAGCGTATTCGAAATATTCATGGTAATATGACAAAATTAGACCTCATCTAGTTTCAGATTTATAAACAAGCTAAAACCTAATCTTTTAAATAGAATTACAGAAATTTGTAAAAACATTTGTTGTTGCTATAATAAAAAAATATGCTGTGAAAATCCCCTCCAGCCACGCTTGCAGTAGATAAATGAAGGCAACCAATAGTCTCCTGCTACTTTGTGTGTTTTAAGATACTTGCCATTCTAATATTTCACTATGGTACATGTTATTCATTATTTACACCTAGGCCTTCGTAGGAAATCCTACGATCTATGTAAACAGTTTTAGAGGCTCTCCTTTTATGTTCCTCGGTTTTTATTCTATAAAATCTTATTTTTAAGTTATAGTCTGTCTTTGATGTTTTATTTTACAATTCATATTATCATTTCTGCAGATATTGGCTTCCAAATCATCCTTGAATTGTCGTCATTAATACATTTTTGCCTTTCCCATCCTGCCTCTTTTCCCCATCACGTCAGAATTGTATCGTACCTTCTTACTTTGAGTTTTAAATGTGGACTGTACAATGGGTGCAAGCTGATAATTCCTCTCCTAAATTTACGTGGTCCACGTCGTTATTTTTGTTTATTTATTTTTGATTACAACTCCATTTTCTATTATTCCATTGTTCTTTTCGGTCACTCTTACACACTTATTAACTTGTTTCTTCCTTATTAAAAAACTGTTAATGAATTGAAATGTAGTGAAAATAAATTAACATATGCAATTCATCAGAAGCCTAATATGCTCGTAAAGATTTGAGAGGTTAACATGAAAACAGGAAGTCCAGTAATTGTTTCTAAAATGTTGTCTCAGTAAAGAAGTTAAAGGAAAGTATAAGCTTCTTACATGGGTTAGCTTAAGGTTTTATAGGAGATTAGATAAATGAAACCTTTGATGTAATAAATGGGTTTTCATTTGGTCCACAAATGCTCGGTTACAGAATGTCAAACAGAAAACTAATCTGCAGTGGACTCAGCATTCGTCAGCAGATTGACTATGATACAAAGCTGTACTTATTCTGCAAAAGGTTTCAATGGGTAGTTTTAGATTTAACACTTGAAATGAGTGGGAAGTCTTCTTGCTGATATAGATAATGCTGTAGCGTAAAATTAATAATTGAAAATCATCTCCATAAAGCTAAAATTCGATATTTGTTCAAACACATATCATATTAGAGTTTTTGACGTAATATTTTAGCTTATGATAAGTTTGTTTTATAAATATGTGTATTGTATAGAATTTGTTACATCAGTTTATCATTGTTATGTCGCCACTGTTGAAGCAGTGTTGTAACCCAACTACTTGGAAACAAAGTATTGAGGTGATTATAGGCGATATGTACTAACTCGGTTCTCAACACGGCGGCCGCTCAATGGTTGCCTTCGACGTGGACACTACTAGAGAAGTCTGGGGTGTGTATGTAGGATGGTAGTCAAGGTTCAGATGTTGTGAAGCTAAGATAACTCAGTGTCAGCTTATTAGTTAGCCGAAAATCAAACCAAGAGTATGTGGCTTATATTCCACGTAAATCTGTAGGTCTCGTAGTTTCCCTCGCTAATAATAAATAGCTATTTCTGAGGAACTGTTGATCTTAGTAACAGTTACTTCAATCGTGCATCTACACTCATAACACTCATTCGCCGCTCATATTCACCCATATCTTGACGATTGGCGTTTTATGAATTAATAATTAATTATTATGAATAGAAGAAAAAGCAAATATTATTAAACTTGTAAAATATTTAATCATCAAATAACTTCAATAGGTTATTATTTATTGCTTACAAAAATTGTATTCGTCCTGTTTCTGCAACAAAATCCAGGTTTTACAGTATCATACGATTTAGAGCCAAATTATTTAACTTATATCCAGGTAAAAATGCTTTTGAGAACTAACACATTCAATAAGTATTTCAAGTATTAATAAATGGGATGAAGTTCTCATAAATATATTAGTTACTAGTCAGACAACTTTAGAAAAGTATAATAATTTCATAACAATGATATTTCAACCACCAAGTCAAAAGCTGAACAAGTTAATGTTTCAGAGTTGCTGCGTTGCGCTGCGTAAAACAAAACAAGACAAGAAACAACAATTAATTGTTGTACTAAATTGTTTGAAAGCATGATAATCATTATTCAACAATCGTCTTTCTCTGAACTTGGATAATTAATTACTTTATTTAAAATTTTGATATTAAAATAAATTTCATTAATTAAGAATATTATACATTTTTTAATTGTTGTCTATAACAGCTAATACTGTATGTATTATGAATGTTATTATTGTAAATCATGTAATACTAACATCTCTGTTTCATTACTAAATGTAAATTTTCAAACCCTAAATAACATATTTAAAATGCCTAGTTCAAACTTTACACTCTATGCAATATTTACTAACATACTGAAAAAACAAATACTGATTAGAATAGAATAGAATAGAATATTTTTATTCAAGAAATATTACATGCAGTGGCCCTGCTAAGTAAGAACTCACTTATCAGCAGGATCCAGAAATTACATATTTTATACATTACATTTAGAAAAAAAAACAAAAAACAGTATAATATTAAAGAATATACAGTAATGAAAACAATACATATCAGTGTGTATAGTAGTGGCAGATGGTGGGTATTAAAACTTAACTAGTTAACAATAGAAGTGGCATTAATAAATCTTAAGAACTATTGTACATTTGGATGTGTAAAGAGTATCAAATCTTACTCTATGGCAACGACAGCTGATGCCCCCCCCGCAGCGACCACAGCTGTTAAGCAAGCCTGTCACCACGGGAGCGGGAGCAGCCAGCAGCAGCGTCACGTTGTTTACTACATAACCAATAACAGACTCAAAGATTAAAAATCAAGAATCCTAAAAAGAAATCACAAGAGATATTATTCGTTTGCATTATTTTCAATTGCCTTTGCCTTTGATTGATGAATATTTATTTATTTACGTTAGTTTCTTTTATTATTAGGTTTATAATGATCAATATTTGAACAAATATGGTTTTTTAAAGAGTATGATGAACGTATATGAATGAGTATAGCCTTTGTTACAAAGTAGGTTGACTATTTGTCAGAAAGCGCCATTAATAATAGCCCAATGACAAATGAACAGCTGGTGGTTAACAACTGATCCCTCTCAAAATGTATGATGACTCTTAATTTACCATAGTTAAAATAATTCTAAACTGTAAATATGAGGTAAATAGGTTATAAAATCCTAAATAATTAGTATATAATTTTAAAAAAAATTAGTGTAATTATTAAATTACATTAATTTTCTGCTAAAATATGTATTGAACTAACTTAGTATCATTTTACGTTGGACCTTCCCTGGTTAAATCTTAAAATCTGCTTCAAATTTATCTATTGGCCGATATGTGACATTTCATTTTTTTTTTTTTGATTTTATATTTTTTAATCGCAAGAAAAATATTTTTTTAGTTTGGTAAATTATTTTAATTAAACAGTCGCTAACAGTTTTAATCCTTTAGGGTTATATTTTCTAATTGAACTCAAATTTTTAGTAAAATAAAAAAAATATTTATTGACCACACTGACTGCTGATTTTCCTAACTTATTTACCACACGCCTTTTAAAAACATTTTGTAAATACTATTGTTCTTAGTTATCATATGAATATTACTAGCTTGATCATTTTAAAATAGGCCTATTTTGTAGTTTATCTTTTATTCTTGAAGCTTTATCAATAAGCTTTATCGAAAACTGTTAAAATGAAAATAAAATGTTACCCTTCATTTTAAATTTTTATCAAAATTCTGTTAGGTTAAAAAACTAAATATTCGAAGTTTGATCACCAGTCAAGGGTAATTCAGAATTCAGCATAACATCGAAGAGGAAGGGGTGACTGCCCTCAGGGGTGTTGTCAGGCCTTATGGCGAAAACCACTTCCGGACAATATATTCAACAGGCACAATAACATCAAAGGACCTGTTATAACTGTGTTATATATGTACTAGGACTTGTACAGTAAATATGTATACCACTGTAAAAATATATAGTGATTTATTATTTATAATCAAACAGTGATTGATATATAGAAGGATATGGCATGGGATTTATACACGATAAGATCTGTTTGCTACAGAATTGATTAGAACTTAACCATAAATTCAGAAGAAATTGTAAACAAACATATGTTCTTATAATAATCTTTCCACTCTTTTGTTTATTTACATTTATTTATTTACTTTCCAGTGGCATTACATCAATTTACATGCAAGAATAATTTTACATGGCTAGCGATAAATAGCAAAGGCAATGTGGCTGAGAATTTAATAACTAACAAGAGTAACAAAACTACGATAGAAAAAAAATAAAATAAAATAAAAATAAAATATAATAAAACGAATAAATATTAAAACAAAGGTAACATAACATGAAAGGTACTAGCAACTTCACAGAGAGTAATTAATACTACAAGTACGTTCACAGCAGCAGTTGACACACTAATATGCAGCAATACTAATGTAAGAATGGTCCGGCCAACAAAGTAGTAACAGTTTATAAACCAACAATGGAAATAATTAATAAACTATGAAAACACAACAATGTAGAATAGTAATAATCTGAATTACCAACTTTATAAAAAAAATAACCTAGAATATAGCAACAAAGGTAATAATAATATAAACTGGGAAATATATAATAACAACAACATCGAACAAGAGAAACTGTAACATTGAGACCTATCTAGACTATCTGTAACTATAGGTTTCTGCAGCGGCACACTTAATAATTTGTAGACTAGATGAGAAGAAGTCAACTGAAGGACAGATCTGGTTTCCAAGCCACAAGAGCCTAGGAATGGAGCTGTGCAGTAGATAGTTTCTGGCAGCGTGACTAGGCTCAAACAAGCACTCCTGTCTTGTTCTTGTTGGTACATGGAATCGAGTTCTTTTCAGTAGATCCGGGCAGTCAATTCGATTGTTTATAAGCCGGTGTATAAAGGCATTATAAATAATCAAAAAAAACACACTCTTAATTTTATGTTATTTTAATACGTAAATCACACGTACAGTGGTACTGACCCACTCACCCACTCCTACGCGTACAGTGGTACTGACCCACCCACTCAGCCCTACACGTACAGTGATACTGACCCACCCACCCAGCCATACACGTACAGTGGTACTGACCCACTCACCCACTCCTACGCGTACAGTGGTACTGACCCACCCACCCAGCCCTACACGTACAGTGAGACTGAAGACTGACCCACCAACCCACCCCTACACGTACAGTGGTACTGACCCACCCACCCACTCCTACACGTACAGTGGTACTGATCCACCCACCCACCCCGACACGTACATTGGTACTGACCCACCCACTCGACCCTACACGTACAGTGGTTCAAATCAATGTACATATTTTCCACATGCTTTTTTTAAAATCTAGTTTATTTTCAAAGCTTGCAGTAAAATATATAAAAGAAATCGACTATTCAACTTTTTGTGAAGTATTGTCAAAGGTATAATGCATTGATAACAGGTCAATGATTTTTTAAAAATATTTTTTAAAGAAACTGCATTGCCAACGTAGGCCTGCAGGCCTGTGCGTGAACTTTATTTAACTAGTGAAGTACCGACCGTTTGCTCAGTGGGGATTCGAATCTTGGACCTTGCCTCCACAATCCGAAACTTTAGCTACTGAGCCACCACACCGGCAAATATATATTTGCTGTATAAATTACAAGTAAATTTAACGTAAATGAAAAAGTTTATTAAAGTTATAGAACAAGGTAGCCTATTATAACGTTACAAAATCTTCAAAGCAATTCAGATTTGAAACTGCTGAGTTTAAATTATTGATTTTCATTTTATTTATTTATTTTATTTAAGTGCTACAAAATAACTAATACCTGTTACATTATAGCACCAAATAAAAAAAATATATAACAACAACAAAATAAATAGCAAGATCTTGTTTTTCTCAAATGCACCACATAACACTGTTTTTTCAGTTCTAAAATAAAGAAAAAAGAGTAATACATATGGAATTCTTTAGCAAAAAAAAAAAAATATATATATATATCTTGAATAAATAGATTATTATAACAAAAAACTAGCATTTATGCATACAAGTACATATGAAACAAGGAACTATATTAACAGACAAATTTAATAACAAAAGTACAGATTTAAACGTTTAACAATAACAACGTGTAAATAAGTATTTGAGCAAACATCAAGAAAATAAAGACAACAGTGATTGAGAAAGAAAAAAATAATTAGGTAGGCCTACGGAGTTTCTTAAAGATTTCATTAAAAAAAATGGCTGACTTTAAATTTACACATCAACAAATCAGTTTCATATGTGTTGCACAGCCGACGTATTAAGAGGCAAGTGATAACCAAGATTGGTGCGAGAGAACCGAGGAGCAAAAACGAGAGAATTACTTGAATTCGGTCGAGGAAAACAAAATTCAAGACATTTTGTTACAAATATCTTAAATTCTGAGAGATTGAAAGGTTCCGATCGGAGCTTTAAGTAATTTCAGGGGTTGAATACTTAGTAACAAAGGTAAGTCAAACAAAGACGACTGAAGACGTTTTTCATTAGCTGATAGCAATTAATTGTGAATGGAGTATATTACTGGCAAAACGTTCATTTGTAAAGAGGAATAATTGGGTTAATACATGAGGCACATAAATGTAATTAATCCAATATAAACTATTGTAATTTAAAAGGTTTGTAACAAAAGGTAAATTATTAGTGTAAATTCAACAGTTAAAAATCTGATCAGATTTTTAAAACGTTATAACACCTTGATCTAAAACATAAATAAACTTCTTCAATCGTGTTTGCATTTAGCTGTAATATACATACTGCTAATATATATTTTCCGGCATGGTGGCTCAATGCCTAAGGCTTCGGACTGTGGAGGGCTAAGTCCAAGGTTCAAATACCCACTGAACCACCGGATGGTACTACACTCGTTCAATAACGACTGAAAAAATTTAGCAACAGAAAAATTTGGAGAAACCTCTTCAATGATTAGTTTTCTAATACCATGTTATCATAGAAACTGAACTCCATTATCCCCATGTAAATTAAATTATCCTGTGAAAAAAGTACTATGCAAGTTGGATAACTTTTTCCTTATAAATCTATATGATGTATTAAGTTAAATAAATGATTATTTTATTATCTATTGTGCAAAATTGTTTAAATAAAAATGAACATTACTAAAGTGTAAGTTAATTGCTATGCGTACATTATTATTTAAGATCACACATGCGCATTAGAAAATGTTTTAAAATACAATTTGGTTTTTACTAGATTAATTTAATTCATTTGGAAAAAAAGAGTAAGAGTGTTTCAAAGTTACCAACAAAGTTGTTCGTTGGAATGAAGACTGAAGATTGGTTAGGTTACTCTTTCGCTAAAATATAATAACTGTAGGTTGTTTAATTTAAAAAAATGATTTTAACTACCCATTAATTCATATTGTGTATGTGTTTGAAATATGTATTTTTCTGATAAAAACTATGCATTGCGTTGTTAAATCAATTAAAAATCAAAATCCACTGATTAAAATAAAGATAATAATAATAAAATTTGTCGTTTTGTTTAACATAAGATGAGTTTGAAATCATCCCTCTCAAAACTTATTTAGCTAGATTATTCCTAAAGCTGATCTAAAATATTATTAATAGTTATACTATAAAAATAACTGAAATTCCAATAATTTCACTTTGCAATTGATTATTTTTATTATTAATTTATGTAATTAGATGTAACAGACTCAACTATAGGAATTTTTTGCCGAAAGAATTTTTATTTTGTATATGGTAGATCGCCAGCTATTGGCACTTTCAGGGACGCAACGCCATTCAATTTCGTCTATACTTAATGCTATCTAACTTATTTATTTATTTTTTTTCAAAGTGTATTAGTGTTAGGTAATGGGGAAAAACAAAAATCAACATCTGATATCATATATTTTTTTTTTAATTGATTTGAAGTAAAAATAGCTAATATCAGTAGTTATTGGCCCCCTATACCCAGTTATTGACTCATAGATAAACCTGTTATTGGCATCCATATTTTTGCAATATTTGAGCTGTTACTTATCACTAATGATACCTAGGCTATCTTGCTGTTTATGTAAAAAGCTTACTAAATTTTAAATTTAAAAAAAAAGATAGTGCCAATAATTAGTGTGTGCTAATAATACCTACCTTCACCCTACTTGGCATACTAATAATACTAGTAATTGGCAGTGCCAACTAGAATTACATCAAAAGATCCAGTTATTGGCATGCCGATAATACTACCTATTTAGCACTACCAGTTAGGTGCCAATAACTTAACATAAACACAAATCAGAATCAGTTGTTGCCCCCCCCCTTTCACTCATAATTTACAGGTAAAGACACACAATCTTTAAGGTTATTTGAACAATAGTACATAATGAATACATACATTACATTCCCAATACAAAAGTATTTACAGAAGGTGTGCATACTGAAGTACAAAAATTTAATTCACTTATGATTTTGCTAAAAAATTAAGCTAAATTGATTCTAATATGTTACATGTTTTTATAATCTTATAACATTCGGAACAGAAGTTTTTACTGCACTGAAAGACTGAAAGTGATAAGGCATAGACTAATGAATACTCAGTAAATATTTGGGAATTTAAGATGGATTTGTTTATTCACAATATAATTTTTAAAATAGGGTGCCAATAACTAGTGTGTGCCAATAATACCTGCCTTTACCCTATATATTTAATATTCTGGTAATTTAACGTAGTTAATAAATATATTATAGTAACAACTATAACGATATGTTAACAATATAATAATAATATAACAGTAAACACTTTAATATCTCGTTAATCTTATGACGGTAAAAAAGAAGATCATAAAGAGGATAAATATTATAATAAAGTCATATTTAAATTTACAGTTAGTTGTTTGACGTAGATAAGTTCTGAAAAATGCTGTAGCAGATATTACCGATTCTTCTTTTATATGCTAATCAATATTTTATCATAAATCATCAAATGATTAGTAAATATTTAACATTTAATATAGTAGTAAATATTGATTGCTCAATGGAAGTCCTACTACAAATTTAGCACAGTTATAACATATCCTTTCATGTGATTGTACCTGTTGAACATATTGTCAGGAAGTGGCTCTCGACATAAGGGTTGACAACACCCCTGAGGGCAGTCGTCCTTTCCTCTTCAATGTTATGCTGAATTCTCAATTACCCTTGACTGGTGATCAAACTTCGAATATTTAGTTTTTAAACTAATAGAATTTTTAGAAAAATTCAAAATGAAGGTTACATTTTTATTTTATACTGTTATATATGACAGAAATTATTTTTATTTTTTTACTGTAGCAATAAATATACCTTCTCCCGAGGAAGCCTTAGTTAAAATTTAAAATGATTTGATAAAAGGTACAAATTTAACATATAAAATAAAAGGATACTTTATTGAAGTGTATAAAAATTATTATATAAAAGCAGTTACTTCAACTGCTTCAATTTTATTATATTTATTAATAATTGTTACAGTCTCTGTTATATTAGAACTAAATGTTCATGTTTTAAAAATTAAAATAAGGGTTTCATAAATTAAAGTTTTGTAAAGAATCTAAAATTAATTGTCAGCTATAGAAAACAAAATTATGAAATAAAAATTCAAAAAGTAACTTTTACAATATTAAAACTAGTACCAAGCATAATACGTGTTGGTACATATTCAGTACAAGTAAACGTCACACAACACAAATTTATTACAATACAAGCACAAAATGCAAAAATATATTGCAATACAAGTACAAAATGCACAAATATTAAGGTGATCGACTTAGGTGAGCCAAACTCATCTTCCTCAGACCAGAGGGATTCACAAAAGAATCTCATTCTTTTTTTAATCCCTCTGGTCTGAGGAGGGTGAGCGTGGTTCAACGAAATCTATCACCTTTTTACTTAGGTGCACAAATATATGTGCACAAATATATTACTTGTATTGTAATATATTTGTGTTGTGTGACGTTTAATTGTACTGAATATTAAAAAGTCAAACGAGACCTTATTTTAACAGGTTAGATCAGTCCTGTTAATATATCCTATTCTCTAACACTTAATCTAGGGACCAAGGGCTAAAGATGACTTTCAAACTACCACCAGTTACCGGGTAGAAAGCTGCGTGCAAAGACAGGATCCCTTACCGGTCACCCATCCTTGGAACAGCCACGATCGTTACTAAACATAATGATGTCGTTATTTAGCGGTATCATCGGAAACTTCCGGTCAAGGCTAATGGCGATATTAATATACTATAATTAATTTAAACTATGAAACAGCAGTAGGAGTGCATAAATACAAAGTTTTTTTTACAGTAAAGTTAAATTCCTTAATTTAAAATGCTATTAAAGATTTAATGATTAATTCTGATTTTGAGCATTCGCTCTTGCATTTTTTCCGTAATTGTACAAAGAATAATACAAAAATTAAAAATAAGA